>VZSF01000135.1:39870-139465 GCA_013398295.1 Chionis minor
GGATGCGCAGGTGGCCAAGAAGGCCAACACCCCCCCCGCTTGTGTCAGGAATAGTGTGGCCAGCAGGAGCAGGGAAGTGATCGTGCCCCTGTACTTGGCACTGGTGAGGCCCCACCTCAAATACTGTGTTCAGTTTTGGGCCCCTCACTACAAGAAAGACATTGAGGTGCTGGAGCGTGTCCAGAGAAGGGCAATGAAGCTGGTGAGGGGTCTGGAGCACAAGTGTTATGAGGAGCAGCTGAGGGAACTGGGGTTTTTTAACCTGGAGAAAAGGAGACTGAGGGGAGACCTTATTGCTCTCCGCAGCTACCTGAAAGGAGGTTGTAGCAAGGTGGGTGTTGGTTTCTTCTCCCAAGTAACAAGTGATAGGACATGATGAAATGGCCAGGGAAGGTTTAGATTGGATAGTAGGAAATATTTCTTCACTGAAAGGGTCATCAGGCATTGAAACAGGCTGCCCAGGGCAGCGCTGGAGTCCCCATCCCTGCGTAGCTTGCAGGAAGTGTTTTAAAGAAAGTATTCTATCTGCCACCTGAACACACAGCTGCAACAGAGATGCACCTGGATGTGTTATGGAGCCGTGCTTATATTCTGACATGGCTGGGAACTGTCAGGGAGATGTTACCCATACGGGACAGCCACCTGCACCTTTGAAGGCAAACTTTGGTATCTAGCAAAGAAATGGAAGAGCCATCTCTGTCTATCATAAAAATGCAATTAATGGGATTCCAAGTGACACAGCTTAGAGACACCAGTAAAAAAATAAAAATGCAGTTGCTTAAGAACAGCTTGAAGGTAGAAGAACTGGCAATCATCTTGTAGTTTAAAAGGCAATCCTTTGCAACATGATGTAGTGGAGGTCACCTTCCCCAGTGGGTAGGAACGTTTCTGCTCACTCACGGGCAGCTGGGCATACACTGGACCCCAAGCTTCCCACCACAGCTGCCCCTTGCTGTTTGCAAAATCCACGGAGAAGCTCCCCTTCCCAAGGCTTTACTCTTTTGCCAAGTGAATGTGAAGCGCTAGCAAATTGGTGTACCAGTATCTTACCCTCACTTTGTAAAGGTGTGAATGTCAGGCAAGCTCTGAGGTAGTGGCGCAAATAAACTGAGAGCCGGCAAAACAGAGGAAGACCTGTGCACATCCTCACACCAGAAGTGCTGTAAGAGGCAAGTACAAAGCAACCCCATGTTAAAAGATGACACCTGACGCCCAAAACAGCTGCACATATTCAAATACATATAACACAGACAAGGAGAATCAACATCGCTTTTTACTCAGAAAGGAAAAGGGATTTCTGTTTGAATGGTCAATGTGCTCTGAACCACCTGCCACACAGTTTTTGTATAGCAATTCAAGGAAAAATGCATGAGAAATAACAGGAGACAAACATGTTTTGTCTTGTCCTTTGTTCTTCTAAAGCTGCCCTTTATCCCCTTTATAAATCACAAAAATAGCAACAGAAAGATCCTCAAACCATTTTGTTCCCTTCCATCTTGTGCAATTATTAGGGGAGTATGGACTTGAAGCAAGATACTCTATTTCCACGTATCGGTTGGTATTTAAGTGCTCTATGCAACATAAAGAGAGCCTGAGGAGAAAAAAGTGGAAGAGTTACAAACCAGCCAACAGATGGACCTGTTCCTGGGCAGCTGCCTGTTGCTGGAGCCCAGGGCTCCTGCACCACCAAAATATTTGGCTAACATGATAGAGATTAGCAATTTTGTGTTGAAAAACTGTATGTTTCAGGAAGTAAACTTCAAAGAGGAAAATAACCAGACCCAAACCCATAGGCAAGCTTGTAAAATATAAAAACACAGGACAATTCCTCTTCAGAGAAGGTCCTCCCCTTTAAGTGTGTACTAGTAGATAAGTGCTCACATATATGCACATATGATATTTACAGGGCAGAATCCCTATTTCTTTTTTCTTAGAGGATAAAAATTTATAGGTTTACTGACAAATCCTTGTAAGCATAGTTTGGCTTAGCTCCTTTACATGGCCTTTCAAAAAAAATGGACAAAGTTCTTCCAACTCAGTATCGTAAATTCTCGATGCATCAAAATAGCACTCAGATCATTAATGCTACATTTACCACTTGCTTTGAAGTAAGAGACAACTTGTGCAGACCTGTAAATTAATCCCATTTATATTTATTAACAAACTGTTTCTGAGCATGCACTGGGTTCGACAAGACACACACGACCGAAAGTTATGACTGATATTCTGCTCCCACAAAGGTTCCACTAAACCACTTCCTTCCACTCACCTGATCTCGTTGATGCAGCAAAGGCTCAAGCAGGAGCTGCAGGGCACTGGCATTAAACACCACTGGTTAATGGTCTCAAATCTTTGTCCAGTTTTTGTCCACGATGCTCAAGAAAGAGAAAAAAAAAGAGCTCCTTGCAGCAGTAGCACGTTAAGTGTTTGGTTTGGTATGAAAAGTGAGACATTCCAGTCCAATTCCCTATTCTTGTGCACAAGGCTGTGGGACTAAAAGTTACTACAAAATTGTCAGCATAATTCTCCAAGCTCCTTATTTAATCCTTTTAGAAGGTCAAGACCTTTTTATGAATGTCTGGAAAAAGGGCAAATTAAGAAAAACGAAGTAGGAGGAGGTTCACTGGATTTAGTAATCTGCATACATGTTCTCACATCAGTTTCTTGGTTTTTAATCCATAATCTAATTTTAGCTGCACAAAGACAACATCAGGGCAAAAGCTCCTCAGAGCTCTGCTGTGTTAAACATTATGATTACAGGCAAATCAACACACTTTACACATATTTGTTAACTGCAGCCTTTGCACAACTGACACTTTTAATGTACTGAAAGAAGAGCGATGAAAGTTGAATAGCAACTTCATCATAAATTGTTGATTTACATTTTTCTTTGTCAAGTCCTTTTAGCAGGCTCTAACTTAGGACTCAGGCTTTATAAAAAAGAAAGCAGAGGGAAGACAATCAACATTTGAGTGCAGCAGCAACCATGTTTACTCCCTTCACCAACAAACAGCCTTATGCGGCTCCAGGAAGGGTGGGGTTGCATTTGCTTTCATCTCCTCCTATTCCTGGTTTTAAATTGCTGGTTTGTCATCATCAGGCTAAATTGCAGCCACATTTTATAAACCCAGAACCATTTAGTTGAACCCTTAGAAAGCTGAGATCCTACCTGATGTGCTTTCCGCTAGACAGAGCGGTAGGGGAGCCAGCTCTTAATAAATTATTGCCAATAAAAACTGAACGACTAAATTTCTTCTATCTTAAGTACTCCGTAATGGGCGGCGGGGTGGTCCATGCTCCTCTTGTGCAGTAAATGCAAGGAGCCTTAGCCCCCACTCTAGAAGCAAGCATACTGCCAGCACTAGCTGTCGATGTGTGATATAACAGCCCTTGTCAATTTTCACTAGCCTTGAGATACACCAGATTTGCCTTGCCGCATTTCGAAGAGGAGGCAGCTAATTGCCTCAACCGTATCCTCGCTTTCCACTTTTTGCAAGCTAAAATCCCAGTGTTCAGACTATGTAGTCGGTGCCTACGGTGGTGCTGTCAGATTTTGCAAGCAGCTTTCTGAAAGAAGTTCCCCCTCCCTTCCCCATTACATGCAGGCCGATTACGCACACGTACAAAAAAAGGTTCAGCCAAGTTTAGCTTGTACATTTAACTGTTCTAGTAAGGAGAATACAGATTACCTGATTTTCTTGCAGAGTACATTGTCTGCGCAAGCAGATGTACAGAGTAATAATCCTCGTATTACAAAAAAGCACCTGATCTGACCATATTTGAGCTTTAGTAATGCAGTAATTCAAGCAGACAGCAAACTCGTCTCTAAAAGGTTTGATTAATTGGAGCACTGCTATTTTGTGCAAGTCCATGAATCGTGGGTATGATTACCTATTTCTCTAACTATGTAGTTAATCATCCCGAAGCATTCAATGTAGGAGCTTGCTTTTCATCTGGAAAAGGCTATTGTGGTCTTTATTTCATTGAACACGGAGCATGAAGACACAATGGGTTGTTAGATTGGTCTGTGGAGACAAGGCGTGCAGGTCGGTTTGACACCAGGTCCTGTGACAAGCTGTGACTACAGCTAATAAAGTAGTCCTGGCTCTCCACTCTGCTGTAAATTACATGTGCAAATCTTTAGCCCACAAAAATACTATTACACAAATGCAAGTTGGCTGAATAGCCAGGCAGTCTTCTGAAAATATGTACATCAAATAGGTGAATGAAGGCACAGCAGGATCTTTTCCTCCAAGATAGTGATTTTAGCATCTGATAATCCTGTCTAGCCAAGAGTATTAGGACAGATTAAATATGGAAATAGATGAACCTGAATTGTTCTGTGACCCTGTGATAACAGATCACCGGGGTTCCCAAGGGTGAGCTATCCAAGCAGAATTTACCTTCACATCCGTATAGCATGAATTAACTTTTTTCCTGTTCATCACTAGACAAAGTGCTATTGGATTTTGATTTGTGTGAAAGATTATGCTTTATTTACCACTCAAAAGTAGTAACTTTTCTTTCTGTTATGAGATAACAGCTCCTAAGCACCCTTCCAGCCCCAAACTATTCACAGCTTAGGAACGCCCTGAGGCGAATCCATTCTTTGTGTATTTAGTAACCTTCAATAAATTTATTTTTCATGAACTCGCCTAGCCTCCCTTTGCGCTGATGAAAACATTCAACACCCACCCCAGCATCCCATGGCAAGGACCTCCCTGGTGTAACTACACAGCAGGTGAAAAACCCCTCCTTCTTTTCTGCTCTGAACATGCCTCCAGCAAGATTCAGCTGATGCCTCCTCCCACTTGTGGACCACCAGTTGCAGTCCACCCTTCCCATGCCACCCACGGTTTCAGAGCTGTCTGCCACACCTCCTCGTATCAGCCTCTTCCCCGGGCTGAAGAGTCCTGACCTAGTCTTTCCTGAGGTGGAGGTCAGCTGCGACTTTGCTCATCCTTGTTGCCCTTCTCTTTTTCAGGCCTGTCACAAGCTCCTTAAGACTGGGTAGCCAAACTGCACTAAGTACTCAAGATGCAGATGCTGCCTAGATGAATGCAGTGCATAATGATGAGATCGGGTTTGTTCTTTCATCATAATCCCTCCTGCGATTTGCTTTTTTGACCTCCAAAACGGATGAATTTCATTGGTCCATTATTTACGGCTTGTTTCCGTGCTGATGCTAACAGTCATTAGAGGATCAAAAGGTAGACAGATGACAAACACGTGTTCTTCAATAGCCTGGAGAATAGGCTACAGCCATTTACCGTCTGTATTCACTGCTAATTACATATTTAATTTCAGTTAAAATATAAAACCAGACACTTATTCTTGAAACAATCCGATACCAATGGGATTATTAAAATGTATTGGCCACTTTGGGAGCTTGCAGTGACTCTCTATGAGCTACAAGACGTGAGCATGTCAAAGTACATCCAGTATGCTTTACTTCTGACAACTTCTCATGCTTTCTATTTTTTAATGTTGTAATTAGAGGAATAGAAGAGGTGAATTTTATGGGGTAGCAGATGCATGGCAGCGGAAAGGGAGTTCAGCCAGATTTCCGGTCAAGTGTCTTAATGAACACGGGCAAATCTTTCCATTACGGTAGGGAAATAAACAGTGATTTGCTATCAAGAAACCAACCCTCAAAAACCTTTTGCCAAGACCTTTGATGACTCTCTCAGACAACTGCCAGGTTGACAAGTGCAGCACTAGAGAAAGATGAAAGGGTTAAATCCTGGCTGGCATCAGTGCTCTTGCCCACAGCACCTCGCCCACATCTTCAACCTCGATCTGCACCGGGGCAGGCCAGCCGTGGAAGCTTGGGAATAACCCATTCTTTCAGGCATCACCCAGTAACATAATGCACTGTCATCCTGGATTTGAATGCGACCCGAGAGATGGGTTTCACGTTTTTTCTGAGTTACTAGAAAAGAAAAGCCGGAGGACTCAGGCAAGTGTCTAGTAACAGGCTTTTGTACTCCAAGGTAAGATCTATTCTGGCTGTTTCGTCCATGTGGTACTGGACATATCTAAAATACACCCCAGCTCGTGCCCTCCAATTCTTCCTTGCAAATTGTACAAGTTTTATTTGAAGATGTTTATGAGTTGCAGGCTAGTCAGGGAATGGGAAGCAGTTTGGTCAGACAACAGTTTTGCTAATGGGGATGGCGCTTCCTCCCCTCTGCAAACAGCACGGGAACAAGAAAACAGAATATATCTGCATAGATGGCATGGTGTTAATGAGCAAGGACCACGTGCATCATGTAAGTCAAACACAGGAGTTTTTTAAAGCTCTCTTCCTTTTAATCTGAATGCTGTGATGGAGCAATGGCTCTCTGGAAACCCTGAGAGCTCCTATCTGCCTACAGCTCATCATTCAGTCTTAATGTTTTTCTATTTCCATGGCTCAGTCTGGCTCAAGTTTGTTTATTTGAAGGTGAAGGTGCTGAGGCACGTCTTTCAGGCCATATAGATTGGGTTGAATCCGTGTGATCAACTGGGCGGTGTATTTTCATCTGCACCTCCCTGAGAAACAAAACATCTAGAGCATTTACTGTTGCATTTAATGAAGCAGCAAACCCCGTCCCTTCCCACCTGATACCGGCTGAGGCAGTAATTCCCCTCTCAGGTGAACAAAGCCCCCCTATTCTTAGGGTTTCCCACTTTCTCATTGATTCTCCCCCAAATCCACTTCTTTTTCCACACCATAGCCCCCCCTTTCTTCCCTGGGACATGCCATTCAGGGCTATCCTGTGACATTCATCCCTGTGTTTGGGTCCCTTCCCGCTGACCAGCTCCTTCTGCAGTTTGTGCCAGCTCCGCCACGCTCCTCTCCACCAGAACAGGAGTCAAATTCTCCCTTTCTCCAAGAGCTGCAGATCTGATTCCAGCTGCCCTCCTTTCTGGGAAGGTTTGCTAGTTATTAATGGCTATATGAAAATTGGGTATCACTTCCACCATTTTAAAGGAGAGATGGAAGCTTTGTTGATCGATAGTAATCCAAATTAAAGTTTACATTTACTATTTAGTAATGTAAAAATATTCCTACTTTGTTCACACTGGACAAACATAAAAAGCTGAAACAGGTGAGGTCCCCAGCTATAAGCACTAAGGAATTAATTTTCCTGAAGTAAACAACTTTTTTGGCATGTGTGAATCTCTGCAGCAAAAATCAATAAGGTTTCCTCTCTTTAATTCAATAATTAGCTTTTTCAAAGCTGAAAAAAATTGACTTAGAAGTCAGGAAGATTCCCCTTTTCTGCTCATCTATGAACAAAAACTATATGCACATTTTTGGGGCCTTTTGGTCCTAAGAAAATAAGAGAATTTGATAATTATAAAAAAATAATTCTACTCAAATCCTTAACTCTAGATAAAACTTCTTTCATTTAGTAAATGACTTCCCATAGATTTGAGCACTGATACAGATTTTCTTTGGGATCCAGCATAGTTAGTTCCATTTTATTTACAACACTTTTTTTATTAGCCATAGTGCTGATTTTATACATGTCAATTTGCTCTTATCATCTTCAGCATGAAAGCTAAAAAAAAAATAAAATTTCATAAATAAGAAATGCCTTTTGCTGTTTCCTCACAAAATGAAAGGTGAAATAACTATCTACATGAATGTATGTTAAAACAGATACTTGTTTACCCATGTGTATAGCTTACCCTCTTGTTTAGCAAAGACATACCAAGGCTAATGTGCCATTCCACTTAGTTGCTAAACCAGGTCTTAATTGTTATCTGTAAGGATTAACCTGTCTTTAGACAACAAAAAACTAGGATGAAAAAAAGGAAAGTAAGACTAAAATTCATTATCTAAATAGCTATTTCATACTTGAAGATTTAAACCTGATTCAGACCAGTTACTTAAGTTACTCTGATTTCAGTCAATACATTTGCAATGCAATTACTTTTTCCTCAGAAGTTTCACAGTTCCTGAGAGGAAAAAAAAAAATCAATAATCCCAGAAACTGCAGCT
Source organism: Chionis minor (assembly GCA_013398295.1). Classification (NCBI taxonomy): domain Eukaryota; kingdom Metazoa; phylum Chordata; class Aves; order Charadriiformes; family Chionidae; genus Chionis; species Chionis minor. Next base: position 47,864 of record VZSF01000135.1, read on the forward strand.
AGGGCACTAAGGAGCAAGAAACTGGGCCAAAAATGTGGAAGTCCTATTTATCACTTACATTGTGCCTATGCCCACAAACTGCTTATTTCCATAAACTCTATTTAAAATTGACCTTCCAAGAGAACAGTTGCATTTTAATTGAAATCTCTTATCAAATTAAAAATATTTAAAACCTTTTCCTCTTTTTGTCTTCCCTCCTCTCAAATCCAGTGGCTGAATACACAATTACTTTTTGGAATCGGAGCCATTTACTAAATACCTGTCTCACCCAGTGTTACACGTGATTTTTTAAAGGCATCAGCATCTCAGCTAGCTGTGTTCTCACGTTATCATCAGACCACTATATGAATGTTTAGGACAGAGGCAACCCATATTTGAAATAAAGTCGCTATTGCAACAGCAGGATAAAGTTGGCCAGCTGATTCTTCTGTTGGAGTAGTTTAGGAAAAAATAAAACAAACGGAGAGAGAAGAGAACCGCTTTTGCAATGAGGAAAATTCATTCTGTGTGCTGGGCAACCCATATTCTTCCATTGGTAAGACAATGCCTGTGGGGTAGGAAGAGGAGGAGGGGAGAGATACTAAGCTGCAGGAAAATTTCATTCCTGGGTGTCTGCAGGAAGGCACTGGCAGCGAGGCGTCCTGGGCACTGCTCATCTTTAACGGCATCTTCTTCTGCAGCCCCGACAGCCTGCACCTGGCTCCTGGACAAGTAAGAGGGCACGAAGAGCGCGGGAGCAAAACGCTTGGGCTGTGGTTGCCTGTTGGTAGGAGAGGTGAGCAAAAGAGGTCTGTCCTGGAAAACCACACTTCTGGCCTTGCTAGGAAGAGAAAGTATTATGAGCTCCTCCAGCTGTTACCATGCAGAAAGGCTTTAGCTTCTAAGATGCCACACTTCGCCGGAGGATGCTGCAAAGCCCAGCCTTGCTGGCCACGCTCCTGGGTGCAGAGCACTCTTGGTGCGGGGTCTGCCCGCATCCCCCTCCCAGGAGCAGGTCCCCAAACCCCACAGGTGATGGAGGGAACTCACCTGCTCGCTGGCACGCCTTGGAGCTGGGCTTCAGGCAGCAGCTAGTCTGCTCCACCAGCACCTGCAGGCCAGCTGAGCTTGCACCAGTGGTGGGCGCTCCTCACCGTGCCTACATGAGCTGCAGGCAGCACCGCTGAGGGGGCCCAGGGGAGCAATGGGAGACTCATATTTCGGAGGTCTGGTCCCTGCTTTCCATCTCCCTCCTTCTTACAAGATACCACTGATGGCAAGAGTCAGCAGCGTGGATTCATGCAGACTACCCAGTTGGGTCATACGCTTTGGTGCTTGAGGCAAATTGAGGCTGGAGAGCCCTGCTGAGGAAAGAGGTAGCCAAGAGTCTGCTGCATCCCTGGCAGCACAAACACATCGTAGAGTCCTGTGGCACTCAAGGGTCCCACAGTAACCAGGTGGGAATGGTACTGTTGCTGCCATGCCCTCACGGGGCAGTCCACATACTCCCCTAACACAACAGCAGAGCCTGGGTCTAACATCCCAGCCCACACCGTATCGCAGAACTGTGTTTAAAAAGGCTCCTACGTGTAAAGTCTTGAAGGCAGCAATGAAGCCATAAACCAAGAATACAGGTACCAGAACTTTATTAGATGTTGCACTGCATACAAAGAAACTGGATTTTATATTACTCTTTTTTTTTTTTTTTACATTAAATACACATTCTTGTCATAAAAATTCACATTTGCTATACAGAACTGTAGGCATTTTTTACACAACATTTATTAAAGTACAATTGAATAGATCCTAAAAAGAGAAGGTGCAGCTCTGTGAACCTTTGTGGGCACAACACACAGGGAGCTCCATGTCCTCAGTGTTACACAATCATCCTTCCCACCAAACCGCAGAAAAGTCATTCAAATGCATTAATGCTTATTGGGAATAATAAGGCTTCCTTACAGAGATCCTGAACAGTGTGAGGAGGCAGTGTGGCAATAACATCCTAATCATCACCTACGTGACCCTAAAGCTACTGGAGACTGAGGCAGTCAAAAACCTAACAACAGTCCTGGCAAGCCCAGATATTTCTTCTGTTTAAAATTGTATTTTTAGCCATGTAGTTTTATTTTCAATAATGATAATTACACATAAACCCAGGATTCTGCTTTGAGGATCCCAGCTTCACAGCAAAACTGATTTCAGCGACTAGAGGAATCTCTCCTGATCAGATTGACTTTTGTAGGACCCAGAGCTAAAAGGAAGAGACTAGTACGTGTCATCTCATCGCAGAAGGAAAAAAAAAGCCTAAGGGCACCTCCATGTTAGCAGATACTCATTGGTACATCACGCAATCTGGTTTTAATTTGAAGGGAGAAAGTTTATAACTGAATTCTCATCAGCCAAGGTGAGGTCTGTCTAAGAGGACATGTGTACGTAACTTGGGAGTGTGGAGATAAACCACCCCAGGACATCAGACGTGGGACACTACCATCTTTTAGCCCCGTACTTAACATCTCATAAGAACTTGTGGATTGCTAGGGTGTACTGAGGACGACAAACCTGTTGTACCCACTTTGAGCAGAGGCAAAGGAGAAGAGTGGGAAGATGTTGCATTTTAACTAGACGAAGATAGCAGAAGAGGGCCCGAAATCATCCTTCTGCCTTCCCTCAGCCGCTGATCAGGTGGGTCTGACTGAAGCTGACCTTGCACCAAACGCACCGTAGGGCAGGCACACTCTGCCTACTCCTGTCCAACTGGCCAGGCACGAGGGGGATCCTCGCTGTGTTCAGTACCTCTTTCAGAATTACCCTTAGCATCAGGCAGGGTCATCTCAGGCGGAAACCAGGAAGGGAGAGCTAGACCTGGCTGTGGGAATGGCAGAGGGGTCACACCTGTGGGCAATGTAGAGATTCCTAAGCAGAGCATTAGGTCCTGCAAGCTACTGGGAAATTATTATAGCTTTTTTTAATTACAGTTGCCACAGCTCCTGAAAGCAGAATGCTGTATGTGGGCAAGCCAGGCCAGGCTGCTCTGCCTCTGACATTTATCATTTATCACAAAATCACAAGGATTTTTACAGTCCAGCCTAGACTGGAGCAGAGTTCAAAGCTCTTCCTGCGAATTTACAGCTATTTTCCAGAAAGGGACATGAGCAGTATTGCATAGCATCCAGGCACTTCCCCAAAGCCAGGGTATTGCCACCCTGCTATCATAAATGTATCCCCAGAGGATGAATTTTAGGCCATTCAATTACACGATCACAATTCCAGCTGGCATCAGCAGCAGCTGTGTCTGCACAGAATTGATTTGATCTGTATCACACGTCTGCACCACCTTGTGCTATCAAGGTAGTCGATCAGGCAAACATCCTATTCTTTATTTACTAATATGTAACCGAGCTCCAAGTAACTTCAAGTTTAACTCCCTAGTGCTGAAAAGTGAGGGAGTCAGCCCCATGGACAATCCTCAGTAACATTTGAAATCAGAACGGATAATCATGGGATTTAATCACTATTACGTGAATGCATTAAGGCAGGTTACATAACTGCCCTTTTCCTTTAGGATTAATTATTATTTTCTCATACATTGTAGACAAACCATACTCCCGTACACACACATACCTACAAAACAGCAGCACAGTAAAAACTAAGTAGATCACTGAACTCCAACGTACTTGTAAACAACACATCGCACATACTACACAGCATATTTTAACCACATCATTGGGTAAACATACACAATTCAGAACAACATTGACTGTATGTAACACAGAAGCTACCACTGAGATATGGCAAATACATCATATACACTATTAGCTTTTACTTCACTGAAAAAGAGTTTAGAAGTTTAAAATGCTGTTAACTGAACTCTTGAAATCACCAAATAGCTTACTCAGTTGCTAATACCTAGTGCTCCCTATACTATATTCAGGACAAACAGCACTGGAGCTGTGTTTTCAGGGCGCTCCACGTTTTTGATATTGTGGAGTTAAGCTCCACAATTTTAAATTTCCTTTGCAATACAGCATATACTTACTACACACTGACTATCTGCTCCCTCTCATCCCAGGGTAAATGTTTAGTAACTACTTTGAAGTTAGCAGAAATGGTCTAGATTTGTATCAGTGTGACAGAAAGACTTAGCCCAGCATACAGGATCATGCACTCCCTCTTACACACGTATGCATATATATATATATGCACACACGCGTGTATGTTTAAAAGAATGTCTCGAAATGGCAGAATCTACAAAACCAGTAAAGTAACCAACAGCAAATTAATGTAAATAACTCACTGATTTTAAGGCTCCTGTGGCCTGATTCCGATCTTACCCCTCTCCACAGAAGGCAGGAATCAGACCCCAGGAGCGGCTGCTCTTTGGTCCAAATCGCTGCAGGTGGGATCAGTACCAAAGACAGACATCCCAGCTTGCGTCAACTGAAAAATGGAGCGTGGTAGGTTTATGCCAGCTGAGACACTGCATGTGTTGTGCAGTGCTGTTGTGATTTTTCAAGTATGACTGAAAAGAAAGGATCAAGTAACCATGGGGAAAAATCAGAAAACAACACTACTTGATGTGTATATAATGAACATAGCAAGGGGGAAAATGAGCACAAGAACTAAGAAAATGTTTTGGCAGAGAATGACATGACAGTTTGAGTAAACAGATGCTTACGAAGATCAATAGTGTAGACAGGTATTTTTCCTCTGATGGGCTGATTGCAGTCATCTAATTTCCCATGTAAGATTCCTCATAATACATGCGTAGAAACGTCTCAAATGAATCAGGTCAGAACAACTCACCTGATCCAGCCTCGCAAGCACATTTCTGGTTGAAATCAAAGAGATTTTTAGCTGCATACGGGTGGCAAAACTGGGCTCTTGAATGGTCCAGTTGTGCTGCATAGTCCCTTCTGGCTTGTTCTTTTCTGGCGAGATCTCCCAAACAATACCAACAGGGAGCAAATCCCTATCAGGACTTACCGTTTTGGGGCCTCGCAGATGAAATCGCCAGAAAAGCATATATAGTATCCCCACAGACACAATTTTTTGTTTTAGTAATTAAGGCAAGTTTGTTTACCTGTTCTTAACATAAAGTGCTGTGCTTCTCCAACAGAAAGGAGATCAACAGCTAAATGAAAACATAATTTTTCTGACCAAAATTTAACATTTTGCTAAGATTTTTTTTTTTCTCCATTAATGGAGAAACTATATGATTTGTCTATTATCCTTCTTGTCAGAGGATTTTTTTTTTTTTTGCTTTTCTTTTATTTTCCAGCACCCAAATGATAATTAAAATAAAACTGACGCTAAGTGAACATTTCATAACAATGCTAACAAGCTCAGTATAGCTCTATATTTATTCACATATACAGGCGCGCGCGCGCACACACACACTTTTCTTAAACACAGCAGAACATTTGCTTTGAGTACACCTCTGTAAGCAAAAAGGTTGGTGTGTCTGGTGTGTGTTTGAGTGAGGGGTCCCAGGAGGAACTCAGTGTTCATGCTTTCAGATTCAACAGAATTTCAACCAGAATCCAAAAAGGAAACCTAGTTTTTGCTCCACCCAGGGATTCAGATTACTTTACTGTATTAAAAGGACAGGTTAACTCTTTTGACTGTACTTAAGCAGCTGAAGGATGACAGAAGAGTCTGGAAGAAAACAAATCCAGCTAAATTGAAAAATGAAAAGAGCATTTCACACCACATTGCCAATAAATAAGCAAACGCTTTCATGTTTCTATGTTGGACACCCACATAGAGTTCAAAAAAACCCATATGCTCATGTTTCATTTTATGTGTCTGTTAAATGAATTTTGCTTGGAGAGCCTGTGGAAACTGGAAACAAAGTGGATCAACCCACCCTATATCTTACTTAGCTGTTGGTGAAAGCACTGGAGTCCTACCCCTTGTTCAATGCAAAGATGGGCCGTGACTCTTGGTAAATTTTTGAGATAGTTTGGGTAAAGTTTTAACACTGTAAAAAACCTAACTGGCTTAGATCACAGATGTCACTGGGGATGAATCTTACAGTCCAAACCTATACAAAAAAAACTGCTACTGAAGGAAGCATCAGAACTTCGTAACAGTTTTTTTCAACCAAATTTATAATACTTCTGTCCAGAAGCCTGAATATCAGTATTATGCAAGTGTGGATGGATGTCTTTGTGTCACATATATACATTTAAACGTGTCATTATGCTACACATACACTTAAGTGTTTCTTTATAGTACACATACACGCACACTTTTTCCAAGGCACCCTCTCAGTACAAAATAGCAGCAAGTGTTCATTTTATTCCACTTCTTCCTGAATTAAAAACAACAAAAAAAACCCCCAATAACTCACCCATAACCCACCTATTTGATAAGACCCTTTTTGTTTTTCTGAACTCTGGTGGTAGATGGTAGTTCTTACCATCTGACAGAAAATAGCAAAGGACCATATCACGCCACTCTCTTTTCTCACTCAACTAAAAGTTCTAGTAATATCAATGGAAACTTGACCTTATTCTTATCCCATGAAGACCTGCAATATTTCAAAGAGCATTTTCCATTTTTCATTATAGCAGCTATTGTTCTGCACAAATGAAATGTTTTGCCTTCCAAAGTTGTGTGTCTGTGCGCTGATGTGTCCAAGAGATAGGACAGATTGCATTGTATCCAGTTAGGTGTCCTACAGTGGCAATGCTCTTATTTTATAAATCACTAAGTTTTCTACATATTTGAGTTTTATATATGTTTCAGGATGATCAGTGATTCTGCTGCTAGAACAGCACTATTCAGTAGACTTCCAGTGTTGTGTTACGCTGTATTATATCCCACCAACAATTTAAGGACTATAGAGTATTGTTACTAGTTAGAAATTGAACTACTTCACTCTTTAGTACAGCAATTTTTCACGGATGAAACTGGCACTGATATTTTATTTTTTTTTGTAATCAGCAGAGAAGTGGTTGTGTTCGTAGCTGCCTTAAAGAGAAGCTTAGACTGCACCCAATATTTTTTTTTTAAATGCAGTTTTAATTCTGTGGAAAGCAGGTTTCCACTATACGACAAAATCCTGTCCATCTTACAGTACACAAAATTTACTGATCCTACGGTCAATCCATGCTAAGCACATGAATTTTTCTGATTAAATTCAGTGGATGTTGGATCAGGCTCTTACATGAGTTGAATCCTGGGAGGGAGTGGTGCTCCAAACTGGCCTAAACTTAGTTCCTACTAGAATCAGGGAAAATACACACTGGCAGCTCCTAGTACAGAGTTAGCCCAGCATCACGTATCTGCTGACTTGATCTAGGGCAGAGATATTGCAAAACCCCATTTTGAGAATGAAAAGCAAGCAGGGTTTAGGCTGTGCTCTGTGCAAGCTACATTAATACACCATGTTTACTGTCCACCGATTATGCATGTGTTAAAGGCATAACTTTGGATTTACTTCACAAAGGCATTTAAACCTGTAGCTCACTGAAAAATATGATCAGTTAAACCACCTAATAGATGAAGTGTAGCGGCTTGAAATTTCTGGGCCAGATATACTGCCCTCAGTCTCCCTATGTAATGCTCACACCATCGGGAATCCTGATGTGGGCAGGCTGAGGGCAATATAAATCCCATCGCTCTGAAAGCAGCAAATTTCTTGGCACTGTTCATAACCATAGAAGACACATGAATCGCATTTGGTACCTTATGGAAAACATGTAAATGGCCTTCTTTTATCAAACACTGTAAACATGTTTAGTTTTGCTCTTCACATGAAACACAAATGTAAAAAATGATCATAACTGATTAAAACATTTTCCCTACGCCCATCCACTAAAGCCCTAAACACCTCAGCGTGTTATAGGAAGATTAGTGTTCTACAAGATAATTCTTTTAAAATGCAATCTTTCTCTCCTTTTTTTTTTTTTTTTTTTTAAATTCTAAATAATGCAACAGCACACATAGTACTATCAAGTAGTGTCATCTTCACCTTCATCCAGGTCATAGTTGAGCTTTATGACTGTGCTGATGAAGTCACCGAGTTCTACAAAATCTGCAGTGATAATATTCACACCGCTTTCTCCTGGTTTCTGAGTTCGGACCCACTGCATCATTGCAGGAAGAGCCCTAAGGAGAAAAAAGGACAATAATTACACATAAAGCAATGAGACGAATGCATCGAGGCAGGATTTACCAACAGCGACTCCCATTGATCTTACTTGGTTTCTAAGGGAACCATGTGAGAAAGGACACAGGTTACTGCTCAGGCTTTTTAAAAACCCTGATTTTTGTAATTTTCATTCTCTGTGGAAATAATATGTTGATTGCATTTCAACTTCTCAGTAGAAAAGAATAAAAGGAAGATCATATAAGTACACATTGATCTTGCCAGGGGCAAGGGCATGGACCAGATAGCTTTTCAGTATCATTCGGCCATGACTTCATTGTTTATGGAAAAAGAAGTAACAGAGAACTCAAGTCACCTGCAAAGCACATTTGACACATTCAAATACTGAAAATAATATTTTGGGGAAACTGGAACAACCACGATTTCTACAATATAAGCACTGCATATACCAAATACCCTTTCCTTCCCAGTATTAATATCCTAGCCATGAATTATATTTAATCATAAACCAGTGGTTAGCAACTGAAATAAAAAGCACCGCAGTCATACCGACTCTGTTCTAAAATGGTGTATTTTTATTATGTCAGACCCTTACTATGGAAATAAGGTGTAAAAAATGTCTGCCTAACTGGGTTTGTGAATATAAAGAAATTTTTCTAACACCATGAAAATATAATTAACGATCACAAGAATCGTTAAGTATGGGAAATCATTAATCGTATGGGAAAACAAAGGGCTCCCCAGTCCTACTGAGGAAGTCAAACAGCAAGATCCAGTTTTCAGTAGACATAAGTTAGCAGAGTTCCAAAACCATAAGGTAGAGATTTTTCAGGAAAGGGTATTTTTCAGAGAAAGAGTAATTGACCATTGGAACAAACTCCCAGTGACTGTGACAAACTCTGCAGCACTTGGAGTCTTTAAATCAAGCCTGGATGTAATTCCAAAAATACACTCTTGGTCAATCTCAAGCTGCTGACTTAAATAAAAGAACCTACAGACTGGGCAGGGCCACAGTCAGTTTTGATGAACATCGTGTTCTGCCTTTGTTCTAAAATCTATAAATCTGCGATTCCCCCTCAGCCAGCATGTTGTACAGCCTTTTTCACAGAGGCAAGGTACATGTAAAATGTTGGTCTGACAGTAATTTCAATCAAGCTGAACATGCTGAACCTAAATCTGCTCCCAAAAGCTTTAAGAAAACAGATCTAAAGAAAAACGGAACTATTATCAGACACAGATTGTACTTGTCATTGGAGACTAGAATCATTTTTTTAAAACAATTTAGTACAGAAAAAAACCCATGCAGTTATAATTAGCCCCCTCCATGACTTCACAAGAGAATGCACAATACTACAGTTTTGCTTCAGCAATATGTGCTTAAAGCCACCATAAGATCTATGGTTAAGCCCAGCAACACATTTTATTTCACTTATTGATTCAATATGACTGAAGCACATATATGTATGTATGTACATCAGCCGATAAAACCGAGATTAAGCACTCTGCTACGTAAGAACCCAGCCAGCATCTTTAGATTTAAATTTATGTAATCCTGAAAAGCTGCACTCTGTGGAACTGTAACAGGCACAGGTCAGCTGTTAAACATCCAGCAATGCCTGAACTGTTTGAAAAGACGTGTGAGCAATCAGAACCAGGACAGATCTCAGCAGAACTGCATGGATCACCAAGGCGATAAAAGGCAGGTCAGAGAAGTTGAAAACTACACTGCACCTTCACATGAAAGACAGACTGCTGAACACTGGACAAAGACAAGGCTGAACTTCTAAGATGGCAGTATGTTGCCTTCGTCTTTAATATTATCCTATTTAAGCTCAAAACATTTCAGGTTTAAAGGCGAACTGATTGATTGTAGGCAGGCACAGACTTTTCCTTCCTTCCTTCTGCATAAGTTGATACCTTTGATATTTTACTCCCCTTTTGAGGCATAATTAACTTCTTTTTGTGTCTTTTATTTGTTCTGATGTAATTCTGTCTTCACATCATAGAGCTTGCTGTCTATACACTTAGCCATATAGAGTGAAACGTTTTCTTTTTCCTAGTGTGTTCTTATTAACCCAGTCTTTAATAGAGAGTCGTGCCTCCTTTTGACTAGCACTCTCTCTTAAACTCAGTTTGCCCTGCCATTTCATTTCGTTAAAATTGGCAGTTAAATGGGTTATTTACATTTTACTGATATTTCACACAGGACACAGTTGCATTACCCTCTGCTCATACGCAAATTGTTAGATAAGGTCACAGAAATATATTTTTCATGAGATGAGAGAGCATTTAAACATAAGTCAAAAAGCGAATCAGATTATCCAACAAGAAACTCATTGCATAGAAAAGCAAACACAATCCTGTTAAAAAAAAAAACATGATCAAAAGATTCCACTGACCTTGAAGACTTGATCTAGGCTAAGCAACCCTGCTTATGATAGAAATTAATAGCAAAAACCCATACAGATCATCTTCTGCCTATAGTGCCATCTTGAAAGTGGATTACATCAATGACTGTAAGAAACCACACGTTGCTCAGTTTCATTACAACTGTCTCACATGCTCACAATAATTATTAGAATAAGCCTGCTTTAACATTCCTCGGGGTGCCTTTGTGCTAGCAGCACAAACCTTGTTCACCCTTCCTTGTAATTTCCAGCCTCTGCATGCCTCAAACTAGTAATTGCTCTCATTAAGGGTTTTAGTCAGAGGAACAAACCATGCTGTGTAGCAGCCACCTACATGACTGTACTCATAGAAACCCAGTGTGTACCACGGTCTTTGTAGATATTCCTGCAATGTTAAGAAATGGTTTTGCACATGAGCAAATGCGGCCCCTCAGCCTGCAAACTCCGCATCTGCGTTAGCCAGCTGCTGGCGCTCCTATGGAGAATGCTGATGTCCGTGCTGAGTGGTCTCGTTGGAGCTGTGGCACCCATGGTTCAGATTCCAAGGACAGCCCAGCCGTGGGCACACAGGCCACGCTTGCAGATACTCGGGCAGGAATCTCTGCTGTTACCCCACTAACCACAGAGGTGTGGTCACGCTGCAACTACAGCCACAGCTCCCTTGTGCTAGTGTAGTAATTTTTCTTAATAAAACAGTGTCATGCTGGTAATAATGACAGCAACGCCACTATCGAAACTGCACACAGGACAGCCTCTAGCTCTCCCGAGGGCAACCTCAAGCCTTCCAGCTGTCCTGCGCCTCCTCCGCCTCTGCCGTACCTCACGCAGCGAAAGCTGCATGACTCGATCAGGGCTCCCGCCGGCCCCGGGGATGGGTTGTGACGTTTCTGCACTGCCAGTCAGTGTTCCGAAGGGCATGGAACATGGAAAGTCCCGTGTTAAAATGCTACAAACTAAGAGTCAGGCAGCTGGAAAAGCTGACAGGTGCAGAATACTTGCAGGCTTTAAACTTACTGAGTGGGCTGCGTCGCGCAGCTGTGCAGTCCAGCCCTTGCAGCCACAACCCCAGTTCTCAGAGGGAACCGCTTCCAACCCCTAGCGGCGGCAACGGCTACCGAGTGACATTTAGCCACAAACACAAGGGCGCTGCTTGCCTTAGCTCAGAGCCAGGGAGGAGAGAAGGTGTGCTCATCAGCAAAATCTGTGCACAGAGAACGAGAGGAGTCTCCTCTTGCCCCACAACCTGGGGCTCTCTTTTCATCCTGCTGCAGCTCCACCGACCTGGGTTGGGGCTGGCCAGATCCGACCCTGCCAGACCAGAGCAGCACTGCCCCAACAAACCAGCATCTGAAGTAACTGCTTTTTCCAGGTCCCCGGCAGGAGGGAAGAGCTAGCAGCACCAGCAGGGCAGGGAGGGAAACGCCACAGGACTGAGGGGCTGGAGTAGTGGTGGGAAAGGAGGGGAACACCACGTTACCTGGGTTTGACTGTGGATTGAGATCAGTAATGTTGGTGAAAAATTTTCTGTCCTGAAGGAATACGTAGAATGTATCATCAATTTGCACTGACTGGGAACCAGGTGGTACCAAACAGCAGGGGGATGAAAGCCACACGACTGGATGCAATGTGGAAGGACCGCGTGTGAAGGGCTGTGGTCCAGCCCCAGCCCACCACCGCTGCACCTGGGCACCAGCGGCCAGATCCACTCCACCACTCACACTGCCCAACAGCTTCCTGCAGGGGCTCTTGGACCCACCAAACAGTCTGCATAAGAAGGGGGAGACAGGAGGACATCTGGGCAGTAGGGACTTAGCTATGCTGGGCAACGCGGTGTCATGCAGAGATATTTAACGTGGCTACATTTCTCCTGAGACCAAAGCTTTTACCTCTAGGTGGCACCCAACTAGGTCAGTCAGAGGTATTAATCATTTGGGCATGCCTTGGGTATCAGGATGGCTTACATCACACATGCAAACATGCCCTACATCACCATTTCCAGTCTTTTTTTGTTGAGGAGCCATGTACTTTGTCATATAGCATTGCTACAGTGATTTTCATTTACAGCCCAGTAAAATCTACGCTCAGCTTTGACAGGTTATTATTTTATTACCTCTATTTTCCCTGTTCTGTGTCCTTGCTCATATAAACAGAAATATGTGCAGATTTCTTTTTAATTTTTTCACTTCTTTCAGGAACCATTTTCTGATGCATTAAAGAACTCAGCTGAAAAACACTACCCTATACTACAAAACATGCATAGCCTTTTTCAGAGCTATTGAATATTCAAGACCTTTCTTTTTCCTTTATTCTATCAAAGATCTTAAGTGGACTCCAACGGTATTGAATTTTGTTTGAAAAATAGTAATTAAACATGCAAGTAGCTTCAGTTCAAGTAGCAAAACTGCGAGTCCCATTACATGATTTCAGAAAGGAAATATGACCTAATTGCATTAAAATTTGCTGTAAAAAATTTGCTCTTAGGCTATTTTAGTTCAGAAAGAGTGGTGGCTGGGTTTTTCTTTTTTAATGCTTGAGTCATCAAAGCCTGAAATGTGACAGAAGACTAATGACAGCAGCGCTCTAAGACAGGACCTCCTGTGGCAAAACAGCCATTCCTCTCTGCAGAGCTTTCAAGGGAGAGGAGGAGGAAAAGCAACTTTGTAAACACAAAACAAAAGGGCTGTTCACTGTTTAATGAGAGTTTGGTCACTAAAGGCAGAGAACAGATTTTCTTCTGGAGTGTGGGAAGCCAGTAGAACCTCGTCCAGAGTGAGGAAATGCTCTCATTTAAAGAGTGCAATGCTGCCTAGCATTAAATACACATCACCAGTAACAACAGCCAGAACTGAAGCAGGTCCACTTGCTCAGGGCAGAAGGGACATAGGGCATTCCTTCCCTCTCCAGCAAGGCACACACGCTGCTTCCCTGAAGCCTTTTCCAAACAGGTGTTACTGTTCAAGGAAAACAGCATTCCTCTGCAGGAAGATGTGCTCACATGAGCCTGAATCCCTATACTCTTTAGCTTTTCACCCCCTCCATCCAATTTTACCCACGTTGGCAAGTACACTGATTAATACTGGAGCCATAATTCAGCACATGCTGACTTTGGCTTTTCAAGGATGCTGAGGATTTATCACTCCAGTGGGAGCACTGGATGTCTTGTGTGTCACTGAATCATAAAAAGCATGACTGGGAAGAACCTTGAAAAGTCATTAAAGTTCATCTAGCCCATCCTGGTCAAGATCAACTACACAAAGATCAACTATACAAACCACTCCTGGCAATTGTTCAATTTAATCAGTTCTTACGTGGCTCCAGTGATGGACATGTCACAACCTTCCTCGGTATTCAGAGCAGCCCTACAAGTAAACATCCTTATGCATCCTCATTGGCTCCAACTGGAGTTCTAGATGCGACCAAAAATAACGGCATTAAGGTGTGCTACTCAAGAGTGTTCACCATGTGCTCACTCTGTTCCCACTAAAGATTTACTGTTCATCAGTAAATAAGCTTCCTGCAGAACAAGAACCTTAGGTGCCGTTCCACAGTAGATCATTCTACCATAATTCTCTTCTGTGGCAAAAAAAAAGCTTAAAAGGTCCTCTTCTTTTACATGCCAGCCATTTGTTTCTGCCCCCTGACCAAAATTTACCATTCTCCCAGTTGTGCTAATAGACCTGTAGGAACAAAATAAAAAGCAGCATGTGGAAATGATCTAGCTTAACAGAAACAAATCAATTTTTACTCTCCCTCTGTCCCAAATGGCCCCAGTTCATTTAAGAGATTTGATTTACACTAGGACCTCACAAATTGTGGAATTGTCACAACGAAGGAACAAATTAAGTGAAGCACAGAGATTTACGTGAGCTCGGGAAGGGACAGGCTGGGCAGGAACTCCTTAGATGCACTTCCTTACCCCTCAGATGCTCTCTAAGCACCAGTAGTGTGGTCATAAAATCGGCACTACCAAGACCAGATCAACTAGTACCAGAAAATTTGGGCAACCCTTGGCGACAGGAAAGCTTAGGAAGCATGGGTTAGATGAAAGGACAGTGTGGTGGATCGAAAACTGGTTAGCAGGTAGGTCTCAGAGGGTTGTGATCAGTGGGGCAGAGTCCAGTGGGGGGCCTGTGACTAGTGGTGTTCCTCAGGGGTCAGTGCTGGGTCCAGTCCTGTTCAATGTATTCATCAATGACCTGGATGAAGGGATGGAGTGTACCCTCAGCAAGTTTGCTGATGACACGAAGCTGGGAGGGGTGGCTGACACACCAGAAGGCCGAGCTGCCATTCAGAATGGCCTGGACAGGCTGGAGAGTTGGGCAGGGAAAAACCATATGAAATTCAACAAAGGCAAGTGTAGGGTCCTGCACCTGGGCAGGAATAACCCCACGCACCAGCACAGGCTGGGGGCTGACCTGCTGGAAAGCAGCTCTGCAGAGAGGGACCTGGGAGTCCTGGTGGACAACAGGATGCCCATGAGCCAGCAATGTGTCCTTGTGGCCAAGAAGGCCAATGGCATCCTGGGGTGCACCAAGAGGAGCGTGGCCAGCAGGTGGAGTGAGGTCATCGTCCTCCTCTACTCTGCCCTGGTGAGGCCACAACTGGAGTACTGTGTCCAGTTCTGGGCTCCCCAGCTCAAGAAGGACAGGGAACTGCTGGAGAGGGTGCAGCGAAGGGCTACGAAGATGTTCAGGGGGCTGGAACATCTTTCTTAGAAGGAAAGGCTGAGGTGAGTGAGTTGGGTCTTTTTAGTCTGGAGAACAGAAGACTGAGGGGGGATCTCATAAATGCTTACAAATACTCAAAGGGAGGGTGCCGGGAGGAGGGGGCCAATCTTTTTTCAGTGGTGCCCAGTGATAGGACAAGAGGTAATGGGCACAAACTTGTACAGAGGGAAGTTGCATGTGAACATGAGGAGGAACCTCTTTCCTTTGGGGGCGTCAGAGCACTTCAACAGGCTGCCCAGAGAGGTGGTGGAGTCTCCGACTCTGGAGACATCCCAAACCCGCCTGGACGCCATCCTGTGCAACCTGCTGTAGGTGGCCCTGCTCTGGCAGGGGGGTTGGACCAGGTGATCTCTAGAGGTCCCTTCCAACCCTTAATATTGTGATTCTGTGACATGTTATTATTACTAGTCTCAAAGGCACACATGTAGGAATTCCTTTCCCTGGATCCTGAACGGATGTTACACTGCCCACAAGCTGTCATGTTGCAAAAACTACCTACATTAATGACCAACAGCCCTGAATTTATTATTCTGAAATGCTTATCTATAATTCAGTCACCTCCAATTGCTTTATATAGTTTGGAAACACCTATGATCAGATAACACAGACAACTGTGCTGGGGTCAGATGAATATTTTAATGTAATTGATCGTAGCACTGTACTCTGCAGAGTCACCGGGGGCCAGATGTCTTTGCTCTCCTATCGAGCTGTTCTTAGTTTTCTGGGTTTCATTTTTAAGGGGAAGCAAAAATGAGCTCAAAAGGGCCTTTCCTGCCCTCCCTTCAAAGAACATTTTAGCTGAATTTATCGAACCTACACATCTATGCTTGTACAGAAAACCCACAATGGGCTATTTAATAGCAGCAAATGATGGTTCTGGAGGTGATTAATGTTCAAGATCCTATTTTTTTTTGCCTGATTCCGTGTTCTTAGCCATTGCACTTAGAGCATTAACTAACGGCATGAGCAATGCAGACCGATAGGAAAGGACTTGATGGACCCCATATTATAAAAGATCTCATTAATGAGGCAACTCTGGTATTTTGTCTGCTCTCTTGGTCAACATAGTTGGAAGCTGAAGTGGGAAATGCCAGAGCACAAAAAGTGAGGCATTTAGCTTTTACAACATGCCTGAAGAAGGCTTTGTAACACCCACTAATTACACTAGTATGGAAAAATATGTGATAGTCCATGGATAAAGGGAAAACTACTGCCTGCTATGAGGATGCCTGTATTCAAAGCCTGGCTTTTTTCAGTGACCCAATAGCTTAAGTTAGAGAAGCTCATCAGCTGCTCTTTTAATCAGTTTCCTCTTTGGAGATCACATGGGGAAGAAACATCTCCCATTTTCATATAAGTGGTGCAAGTCTTGAGCTATGAAAACAGAAGGGAAAGAGAGATCCAAGTGCTGTTCAGATGTCATTTCTTTCAAGCTTTTGTGGCCCAAAGAGAGATAAGCCTGAATACCCAATTACACACGTGCCTGCACGTCGCATAGTTTACCTGCTTGAGACAGTCACTCCTGGTCCCAGTTCCAGACACAAATGCCAAGAAATTTACAGAGATAACATTAAGCGTGGACCATGGAAATAGGAACAGGACCTTATTCCACTGCCGGTGAAACAGAGAAAACCTCTGTGGAATCTGGAAATCTGATTAATTTGTGAAACATCAGCAAGTAGACTACAATGAAGCACTCCACCCAACAAAGTTTAAATGGAAAATTATGAAAAAAACCATTTCCTTTTGAAAAAAGGTATATGGAAATAGTAATTTTTCATCACTGCTGCTATCTGGACAGCAAGAAGCAGCAGAGACTATGGTAAGAGCTTCAGGCTGCACATCCAAGTAATAGAAATTGGGCATAATTACAGCTCTCATTTGAATGATGTTGTGATTAAAACAAGTCAGGAAATGAGATGGTGGGGGACAAAATTATATAGGAACATACAGTTTTTCAGTTAACTAAAAAAATTAAATGTCAAGCTAACGTTCAATGTAGCAAATTAAACATTCTTTTCTTACTTTTTGGCCTTTTAAAATTAAAATAATTTTAAATTAGGTGTCATCTTAAAAGAGCTATTTTGAACTGTCAAAACACTTCAATATTTCTAAAACATTAAGTTAGAAAATATCAAGATGAAATGTTTTCCTAGATATTTTCCTCAAACACAATTAGTCACCAAGTTTGACCCAATTTCACAAATAGTATCAATGGTTTGCACAAATCAGCAAATTTCTGTTTAGCACCAAAATTCCTCCCTGCTGTACCTCTCTCCATCTTTGGCATCACCTCACCTGCTTCCTGCTGTTGTTACTTTTGACTATATTAGCAACTGCTTTTTTGCCTGGACTGAACTTCCTTCACCTCTCTGTCCACCAAGCCTTTATGTGCCAAGCTAGTTTTAGCATTTCTCTTGCAAGGTCTGTATCAAGTAGATCCACGGCACCAGCGATCCTTACTATCCTTCTGTAATTGCCACCCAGGATTTTGCCACCCAGCACCCCAGCCCAGCACCTGGACCGCAGGCTCCAGGTAGGCACACATCCACTAGCTCCTCCGCAACAACTGCTTCATCTCTCCAGTGAAGGAGACTAAGCTGCTTACTATCCTTTATACATTTTCTGGCTTCTAGCTCTGGCCTCACACAGCTAAACCCAGCTGGATCCCAGAGGCAATATCCTCCTAAACAGCATCCTGGACATTGCTGTGAATCATTTACCAGGAGCAGCCGTCCCTGAGCTATTCCTCATTCCTTCCACTCGCTTCCCTCACAGACCAGTATTAACAAGCCTGAACCATTCATATGATAAAACCTGTATCACACCAGTTATAATTATGCTAAACACAGTACCCAGGAGACATTAAAGAATAGCCACTGCTCTTTCACAGTGAGAAACACTTGTTATGGCTGCAGCCGGGGGAGATATTCACTGGGCTACCTTCCTGTCAAGGTGGTGCCACATCAGGAGGATTTGTTGCCCTAACAGACTTCTCTGACTCCTCAATACCTGGTGTGTCTGCGAACAAATACTGCCAGTGCACCTGCTTCTGCACCCCTGGGTGGTGGCTTCTCACACGCCTTGAGGTCAGGCTGTTCCCAGGGCTCCTGCAAGCAACCTGGCAGGGAGAGGAGTGCTGCACCATGCAGTCCTGTCCCCCTATCTCCAGTGACACAGCAAGTGGCATGGAGAAGACCGTGTAGCTGCCTGTGAAAAGGCTGGCTAGCAGACATGCTGTCCTGCCACTGAAGGGGGCCTGGGAGGAACCTGCAAATAATCTCTGTCCCTCTTTAAAAAGCTGGTATTGCTCACCCTAAAAGCAGTCAGCTTTCTCACTCCTGCTTTTCCAGCTGTAAGACTGCTGGAAAACTTGACTGCTCTGACGGCAGAGACTGCTCCTCTCACTTCTAGCCTAGATTAATTTAATCAGCGTATAACTGTTGCTCTTGTGAGAACACTGGCCTTTAGTCTAAACTGTTCTTTTCCCTCCCTGGTATTTATTCCCCTGTGATATTTATAGACAGTAGTCACACAGCCTCTCAGGCTTCACTCTGCTAGGATAAACACGACGAGCTCCCTCAATGCCTTCAGCACTTCATTCCTTGATTATCCTATTTACTAGTCTGCATTTATTCCAATTTTAATCTGCTCCCTGGAAAATGCATGATCAGAATCACACAGGATACCCAAAAAGATACCCTACCTGCACCTTGGCAGTAATATCACCACCCTTCTGCACGTGCTGGAAATGTCTCAGTGCACATCAAAGGATACTGCTCTTTTTCTCAGTGCTTTCCAATGAGGACTCAGCTTTAGCCAGCCATGGGTGACACTCCAGCATCTGCCGTGCCTGTCTTCTACAGATGATGAGATCCCCCACCTTACCAGAGCATGCTCCCACTGCTATTACGTTGCACTTTATACCACTGAACTCCAGCTCACTTTTAAATGCTGCAGGCATCCAGTGCTTGCTGTATGTTACCCTTCAGCTTTCCTCTGTAATGGTAGCCACTTACTGTGTGTTACCAGCAAACTCCATTAAGCAGTCTCCTACACCTGAATCAAAGGTCCTTCATGAAAATATTAAAGATGACTAGGCTCTTTGAGGAATGGTACCATTATCTACTCTTCAGCCTGGTACTTCCAACCAGTCTCAACTGCAATTCCCAAATTCCTTTTCGATTGATAATATCCTACTTAACACTTTACCAGCTACATTACTGAAATACCAAAATTTTCCTGTAAATTTTCCATAAAATTAGTTACAAAACCAAATCAAGATCATTTGACACCATCCACCTTTGGCAAAACCTCATCAACATTTATACTACCTTCTGTTAACCTCTGTATCTAATTGTCACTTCTTTCTAGTTAAGCTTCTCAGTCGTGTCTTCTCCAGAAAGCCTGGGTGGGCTCAAACCGTTCCCCTGCCATCTTTAGATGAGGATGTTACGCTTGCTGCTTTCCATCCTAAGCCTCTGTTTTCACAGGTCTGCTTTAATGTGCGCAATGCTCATGCTAGTCCTTCAGCAATTCTGTGATGGAGATTACACAGATCACTCTCCTCTCTGCTTTAATGCATTAACTTCTTACAGCTTTTAAAAAACATCTTCCCCAGTGGTATCCAGACTCGCAAAAAAGAGTCCCAGAGGAATCCTGACAATTCAAACGCTGGATGAAAAATTAACCTCCAAGCTCCACACTGAATAAAGCAGAAGTTAACATGAAGATATCCAGGATTAATACAGTTATTTTAACGAACTCACAAAGGCCTATCGTTAAGGTAGCAGTGGTACAGCTTACTTACTGCACTGTGCAAAAGAATCCACTGGAAGGAATAAAATCTGCTTGTTTCACTCTGGTAGGTATTTCTGCTGTCCTTTGAGCCATCCTTTTTAACGTTCATTACTGGCAGATTTTGTAATCAAATGCTAATAGTAATTTTTTCTTTTAACTCAACCTTATAGCCAACAGTCTTGAAATGTCCAGATGATGCAGGCAACAGCAACATGACTGACAGCAAAATTCAGATCAGTCATAAAGCCGAGTCAGATTCTTCCACATTGTGTAGTCCTGAATCACTAACTCTAGACTGCATCTACCATCATGCTGTCCATCTTGGCTTCAAGTAATTTTAAATCTTAAAGAGGGCAGTCATAGTCATAGAATCGTTTATATTGGAAAAGACCTTTAAGACAATCAAGTCCAATCATTAACCTAGCACTGCCAAGTCCACTACTAAACCATGTCCCTCAGCACCACACCTACACATAGTTCAAATACCTCCAGGGATGGTGACTCCACCACTGCCCTGGGCACACTGTTCCAATGCTCGATAACCTTTTCAGTGAAGAAATTTTTGCCTAATATCCAATCTACAGCTCCCCCCGTGCAACCTGAGGCCATGTCTTCTTGGTCCTGTTGCTTGTTACTTGGGAGAAGAGACCATCACTCACAGTTGGGCCATTTCACTTTTGGCCAAAGTAATGAGGTTGAACTGTCTTAGAGAAAAATTAAAAAGAGGTTCTGACTTATTTTTCCTTGCAAAAAAGTAAAGGTCCTGGAAATTGGCCACAGTATTACTTAGACAATAGCATGTCCCTGAAGATCTCTGTCCTTCTACCGCGTTTATTACCATGCACACCAGGTGAATTATTATTGTTAGTAATACTGCTGCTTTGCTTGGCCAGTAGTATTCACCCTATAGCTAATGGATAAAACTATACTTTCCAATAGTCGTAAGCAAAATTAAAATGGACATTAGGAATGAGATAAAAAGTATGATATTGACTGCAGACTGCAACTTGATCAACAGTGATATCGAGGGGCAAATAAAGGCTGGGTACTTCAGTACTAGACACCTACTGTAGTATTAAATAGATCTGGCCCCAAACCAAGAACTGCTGTTCTGTGAGAAATTCCAGCATTTCAAGATGAGCGTTTGTTTAGAATTAGAAAGCAAATACAAAATGTTGGCCTTTCCTATCAAATAAAGTTCAAGACCTATTTCTGAATACAAAAATTAAAAGCTGGGAATACAGAAACAGCATTAAATATTGTAATTAACACTGTAACATAAATCTGAAGACAAGACAGAATTAATAGAAGTAAAAAGTTGATATGTTTTGACAGAAACTATTTTGCTAAAATAGACTTCTCCGTGGAGAAAAATACTGAAAGATGCACTCCTGAAAAAAACTGTAGACATTAAGATATTTGCAGTTTTCAATAAAAAGCTGCACCAGTGGGAAAAAGAACAAATGGGTTTGTAATCTCTGTGTTGAAACAA
The DNA here is from genome assembly GCA_013398295.1 of Chionis minor. Lineage (NCBI taxonomy): Eukaryota > Metazoa > Chordata > Aves > Charadriiformes > Chionidae > Chionis > Chionis minor. The sequence continues at coordinate 69,386 of VZSF01000135.1, forward strand.
TTTACACAAACATGCACTTGCTGCCACATCTAAAAAACCTAACAACTGTAGACCAAACTCTTAAAAAAGGAAATAAAATATTAACCAATATACTACTGATGTGATCTCAAATTAGCTTTAAAAACAAAAATGTTTTGATGGTTTGGAGAGCTCTTACTGGTTCTGATCAGTAAGAAAAATATAGGCAGTCATTGTCAGAAGTCTCATGTTTCCAGTAATACTGGTAACTTCTGAACTGCTCTCATATTTTATTTAATGAGAACTCCACACTGATGAACTAGGGTTGCTATACCACAAATGAAACAAACCACATCACAGACCATCAGGGAAAAAATAGACTAAAAAAATGCATTATGTAGCTTGTAAAAATATAGCATGGGATAGCAGAGCACACATCAAAAAATAAACTAAAATCCTCCTGGAGTAAAGCCAGGATAGAGAACTTGGTTGAGACATGCTGTAACAAAGAAGTCATAGAATCATAGAATAGTTTGGGTAGGAAGGGACCTTTAAAGACCATCTAAGTCCAACCCCTCTGCAATGAGCAGGGACAACTTCAACAAGATTGGGTTGCTCAGAGCCCTGTCCAACCTGTCCCTGAATGTTTCCAGGGATGGGGCATCTAACACCTCCCCGGGCAACCTGTTCCAGTGTTTCACCACCCTCATTGTAAAAAATTTCTTCCTTATATGTAGTGTAGTGTCTTCTTTTAGTTTAAAACCTTTACCCCTTGTCGTATCACAACAGGACCTGCAAAAATTCTGTCCCAATCTTTCTTATAAGCCCCCTTTAAGGCCGCAACAAGGTCTACCTGGAGCCTTCTCTTCTCCAGGCTAAACAACCCAAACTCTCTCAGCCTGTCTTCATAGAAGAGGTGTTCCAGCCCTCTGATCATCTTCATGGATATCCTCTGGGCCCGGTCCAACAGGTCCATGTCCTTCCTGTACTGAGAACTCCAGAGCTGGATGCAGTATTCCAGGTGGGGTCTCACCAGAGCGGAGTAGAGGGGCAGAATTACCTCCCTCAACCTGCTGGCCACACTTCTTTTATGCAGCCCAGGATGCAGTTGGTCTTCTAGGCTGCAGCACTCATTGTCAGCTCATGTCCAGCTTTTCATCCACCAGTATCCCCAAGTCCTTCTCAATAAGGCTCCTCTCAATCCCTTCATCCCTCAGCCTGTATTGATGCCAGGGTGCATCTTAGGTTGGCAGGTGCACCTGCCAACTTAGGTGCAGGACCCTGCACTTGGCCTTGTTGAACCTTATGAGGTTCACATGGGCCCACTACTCAAGTTTGTCCAGGTCCCTCTGGATGGCATCCTCCCTTCAGGCATGTCAACCGCATCACTCAGCTTGGTGTCATCTGCAAACCCGCTGAGGGTGCACTCGATCCTACTGTCTATGTCACTGTGAAGGTATTGAACTGCACTGGTCCCAGTATGGGGATACTACTCATCACTAACATCCATTGGGATATTAAGCAATTGATCACTACCCTTTGGATGTGACCATCCAGACAATTCCTCATCTACCAAACAGTCCATCCATCAAATCCATCTCTCTCCAATGTAGAGAGAAGGATGTTGTGGGGGACGTGTCAAAGGCCTCACAGAAGTCCAGATAGATGACATCCGTAGCTCTTCCCTTGTCCACTGATGTAGTCACTCCATTAGAGAAGGCCACTAGGGTGGTCAGGCACGACCTGCCCTTGGTGAAGCCATGCTGGCTGTCTAGAATCCCCTCTCTGTCCCCCATGTGCTTTCCCATAGCTTCTAGGAGGATCTGATCTATAATCTTTCCAGGCACAGAGGTGAGGCTGACAGGTTGGTAGTTCCCAGGGTTCACCTTTCTACCTTTTTTAAAAAAAGGTGCAATGTTTCCCTTTTTCTAGTCACTGGGGACTTTACCCAACTGCCATGACTTTTCAGATATCCTGGACAGTGGCTTGGTAACTAATCAGCCAACTCCCTCAGGACTCTGAAATGCGTCTTGTCAGGTCCCATAGACTTCTGTACGTTCAGGTTCCTCAGGTGGTCACAAACCTAACCTCCTACAGTGGAAGTTACTTTGCCCCCCCAGTCGCTGCCTTGCAGTACATCTACTCGAGAAGTGTGGGAAAGAATTTTCCCAAGAGACCTCATTCCCTCCTCCTTTAGTGTGGCAGAGAGTCATGCTATGCTCCACTGGCACAAAGAAATGCAGACCTGTCACATCAGCCATGCACTGAACACAAGAGTTCCTGTGTGGGTCACTCTCCTCTTGAGGGATACAGACCAAGCTGCAGATTCACCACAGGGCTTCTGCAGTCCCCTTCCTCCTACAAACCTCTCATGCCAGATGCTGATGGTGGTCAGCCTCAGCTGAGCATCTGCCTTGCATCAAGCATCAAAGACCAGACAGAGACTTTGCATCCCTCCACCCAGCACTGACTCAGGGGGAGATCTGCTAGACAACACAGCCTGTCAGTGTGACCCAACGCACTGGTGTGCTATGCATCAGTGGACATATTATTTAAGAGATTACAAGAGTTCACAAGCACAGGTCTGGAGAAGAATACACATCACTTGGGAAAAAAAGAAAAAAAGAAAGCAGAGGTGAGTCTGCATCTCAGAAGAGACATACCCAGAGAAGAGCTGCACAGCCAGTATGGTTGATGCTATCTGTAAGTAGGAGAGAAGCCCAGAAATTTACTGCAAAGGAATTGCAGTAATTGAGCCCTGTGGTCAGTCCATCCAATGCATTATTTCCAGTTACTAAAGAATAAGGAAAAGTCCTGCCTGAGCTGGAAAATATTTTTTCAAGCAACAGCCCACCTATGACTCTCATGAGAAATAGCTTAGAAGAAAAAAAACCCTAGATGTTCATCACAGGGATTACTACTTCCACAAATGTTCCTCACACTGCATAGCTCAGAGGAGGGATGGACCTTTCCACCAAGAGAAAACCATTTGGCTGGATTTATGTCTCTTCTGTTCTAGCGCAGCCACATATTAATAGCACTGAAATGCTGTCTGATGCAGAGCGGGAGTCAGCAGAAAACGCCAGTAGGTGAGACAGATCATTATCACCTTTTCAGCTGAGATTAGCAACAGGCTCAGAAGAACTTACTGTGCCTGGTTTGAGTGTAGGTTGAGAGCATGGCTCTCATTTCCAGTGCTGTAGCGGTGACTTTACCCACCGCTGTCAGCTGAGCCCTGTCCTTTACCTTCTGCAGAAGGATGCTTAACAGATGGACCAAACCAACGGCAGACACTTGCCACGCCACATGCTCATACTTTTCAGAGAAACAGCACCAGCCTTAGACAATACTCATGTACCTTGATGACCTTCCAGCAATGAGTTTCAGGACTGTCTGGCTAGCACCCTATGATAGCCTGAAACAGTCTCTCTGGGTAGGATACACCCTCTCCCTAATTTCTCCCTGAGGCAACTTTAAAGGCTGATGGTAACGCTCTGGTTTCAGATTTAATTATTTCATCTTAACTGTCCAAATCATCACCACACATGCAGCTGAAGCAGAAATGAAATTTGTTGGGCTGACTGCTTGCAACAGCCTAGAGGAAGAAATGAAAATAAAGTAAAAAGGTCACATACAGGAAGGAAGAGATGGCAAAAGGCAGCTCAGGAAAGGATGCAGCTACAGCAGCCATGAGCAGAGGTGGGTCCTCCTCCTGACACAGGGCCAGCAGTCATGAGCCCCACGCAGCTGACAGCTCGGTTGAGAGAGCAGGGAAGGGTGGTGAGAAGCTGAGTCCTCACTGCTTCAGCATCCTCCTCTATCAAAGGCAGGGAGCGAAGGGGTGGTCTTGTTGTTGCTCTCCTCTGGTATCAGCCAAACCAAGGCAAACCGTAATGAATTTAGCTCTGAGAAAAAGCCAGCTCACAAGGAGAGAAGTTGCTTTGCAATACCCACTCAAACCTTGGGAAACAAGGCAGCAAACGCACTGGCTAAAATGATCCCTTCCTAATTACTCAAACAACACAGTACACTACTATAACTGCAGGAATTACTTGGATTATGGCATTGCCTCAGAGCTGTAATTTGAACGGGCCTCACTGGAAAAGGAGAGAAGCCAGTTTCAGACTTCTGAGTATGTAAATCCAAGCAAGAAGGGAGTAAGGGTCCATGGCTGTCCCCCTTCTCTGTCCAGCAGCAAAACTAAAGAGTCCATCACCCAAGATCTTATTTCACTCCTGACTTACTACACAATAGTGTTTGCTGGCACAACTGAGAGCACCGTGGTGCTCATTGAAAGGAAGTTACGCAAGTTTTGATACCCCACCATGACACAAATGATGGTAAGGTTCCTCCTTTGTGCTATAGCTCAGAAAACAAACATTTTCAGTGGGAACGTGCCTGCATCTCACCATGGCTCCTACTGCACTTTAACCACTCAGTCTCCTTCAAAGCTTAATACTCTTTTGATACATTCTGGATGACAGTTGCTTAGTTACAGAAACTCTAAGGTCAACAGCTACAATACTGAAAACTTGCCAAAGGTCAAATCCTGCTGTATGATCATCCAGTGTCTTAAAGACTTATTATTTTTCCTAGTGTCTGAGATAAATACTGAAAGACATTTTACTATAATAGGCTGTGCTCTGTTGAAACAACTGTACAGCTTAGGACAATATATGCAATGCTATCACTACAATTATAGACAAACTCTTATTATAATCTCTGACTACATGAAGTTTATATCTTATCCACCAACCCACCCCCCCCAAAAAAAAAATCAATCCTGGAAGAAAATGGAGTTATGAAACATTTGCCTAGGAGTACAGTTGTAAGGAAAAGATCAATAAAATGAGGTTAAACATTTCTAGTCTTTAAGAACAACAGAAATCAAAATAAGCTGTATATTGTACCATACCAGCATCTTTTACACGCTTCTTAGTAGCTACCGAAGAAAGAATTGCATTGCACTCCACAGACGTTACTAAAGATTTCCTAGGGGACAAACTTGTTTCCTAGGGAACAAACTTCATCATCTGTGTTTTAATAGGAAAAAAACGGACATTTTTACAGCCTATGCAAGTACTGCATTATAGAGAAGGCAGTCCATCACCAAGACGTTTGGCCTAGCTGCCTTCCATATTTCCAAGTCCATTTCCACCGCCCCTGTTCCAGCCATTTCTTTTGTACAAATGTGGCACCAGGGTCCCAGAATCCCTTACTGCTTCCTCTGTATGCTTTGCCCCAACACAACCCTGGCTATAGACCACGTGCCTAACTGCTCATTCAGTCCACAAAGGCTACTTGTTTGTAAGCACAGGGAAGCATTTAACAAAATTAACTGCAAGCTTGGTGTACCTTCTAACTATGGATCTCAAAGGCTTTCTATGGCCAAGGCTTCCTTAGCCTACCATCCAAGCTGAGATAGCCAATTGACTTCTCTAGGGACAATGTGGATGCAGTCTCTCTAGATTACAACGGAAAGCCCTCTAAGGCCTTGGAGGATGCTGAGAATTGTCCAAATCCACCTGGAATGATACAGTAAGGGCAACAGGGTTTTAAGAGCTCTCATGATTTTTTTTTTGACAATTTCTATCCACAACCTTCCACTCCAGGACCATGGAGCAGCTACAGGGGATTAAAAATTCAAACTTCCAAACATATGCATGTTACTGCATGTTAGTCCAGAACAGCCCAGCTCTCTGCTTAAAAATTGCCAAGGATGTGCCTATAGATCTATGTGCTCATATACTCCTGAAGGCAATGGTTTGCAGTGTGCTAATACAACATAGAGACATGGATGTTGTCATACCTGCTGAGTTTGTATTTGCTTGAATTTGTATTAAATGTCTTTGTATTACAGAAAGTCATTATCAGCTTGAAAGCCATCTTGTGAATAAATCTGGAAAGGCCCGTTTGTGTAAGTCCCTGTGCTCATTTTATACTGTATAAATGATGAGGAGAAGGACCGACCCGTCTAGGAATTGTTCCCTTCAAAATGAGGTAAAAGCAGCTAGGCAGACCCAACATCAACAAATGCATTTTCCCAGGGGTCAGCACTTGTTAATACCTATTAGCTATAGTTTCCTTAGTGATCTCAATAATGTCAGAAAGATCAAAGAAAACCCAACTGACTTAATGAGCCATTTTCCAATTTCACGACAGCAGCCACGCAGATTGAAGCGTGAAATCTTTGAGGCAAGTAGATGTTAGTGACAGCTTACAGCAGCAGGGCTGAGGGAATGAACATTTCCTTTCCATGATGAAAAATGCTTGCTGCTTTCTGTATACACAGGGTCAGGCTGTGCTCAGAGTGTCATGATGGGATCACATAAAATAGCTTTATAAGTAGTCCCACAGTCACACACTGTAACTGCAAGCAGGTGTTTTGGTGCATAACATGATTAAAGTTATAAGCAGGCCAAAGACAGGAAAAGACTGTGAGACACCCCCACTCCCCACAAGAAAACACCAAGCCAGCTACCCTAAACAAACTCCAAGCCACCAATAACACTGGTGGTCAGAGAGCTGGTGGTCACCATGCCAACTTCCTTTCTGGACTAAATCTCACAGGCTACTAATAGGTATGTAAATAAATACTTTTGCCTAACAAAGCTATTAAAAATTCTGTGCTCTTGCGTTTTGTGGCATCTTAACACTATTGCAGGTTCACGACCAAAGCCATCAGACAGAACCACACAGAACTCCCTAAGGGAATGCTATACTAACATCCTCGTGTAGACAGACGCTGTGATGATGAAACGCCACTAAAACGCCTGTCAGCAAAATGAGCCTGAACATACACAGCCCATTTGGGATTTCACTGTGCAGGCCTGCTGACATGGCAGACAGATGCTTCAAATGAAAGCAAGGTCTCCCTGTGCTGCTCTGCGTGCAAACACGGAGATTGCCTCTTGTGTGGAAAGATTAGGGAAGTAATTAAGGATGGTTTGGGGAAGAATAACAATATTAAGGATCTGGCTGGATTGCCCAGAGTACTTTTGAATTCCCTAGTAACATACCAGAATGGTAGTTTGTGCCTTCTGGTGTCAAAAAAACCCAAAACAACTACAAGAACAAGAAAAAACCAAGAAACCAGCCACATCCAAAGTCAAACACAGTCACCTATGCTTGTTCCATACACATCAGTGAGGGACCAAGTCTACACTTGCCTCTTGGCAGTTAAAGAGCTCACACACTACCTGTGCTGCTCTGGGGTCACCGATCCCTAAATCCAAACCAACTCATCGGAGCCTGCTGCCCTTCTGCAGCCCTAATGGAAACAGACAGCAGGGTTACAAGCAGGAAGGATGCCCAGACAAGTAACAAAATACAGTTGCCACAGTTGCCATTTCGCTTGCTGTTTTTCTTTTTCACATAAAATAGTTTAAGAACGGCATCAGTCAGCACCAAGTGTGGATCAAAATATAATCAAATCCCACTCTTCTAGCAACACAGACACTCTCAAAAATTGAGCTGGTTAAGATACAGCTTGGAGAAGGAGCACACCCTCAGTAACTGACTCAAAAATCCCACTTCTTGCAACTTCAAGGATTATTTTTCATATAATATCCACCTATTCGCTAGCTAAATCTGACCCTGCTGAGTTTATGACTGCACCCAGAGATGGCTTTTCTCCAGACAGCTTCTGTGGCCTACTTACTACCCCTTTTGTTAATAGTGCGGCTGCTTTGCCTCTACTTTGAAGGTTCATTCTCATACGCAGGATTTTTTTTTTTTTTTTTTTTTTTTTTTTTTTTTTTTTTTTTTTTTTTTGGTTGCTAAGGGGGAAGCTTTAGCATGGTGGGCAAGGATTTAGTAACATGTGAGCTACAGGGAACATTATCCTTAGAGATTAATTTGGAAATCAAGTGACAATTGGCTGGGTATGTGTCTATTTTCTATTTCCCAAAAGCTTTAAAAGTACCACAGGATTTTTGCATCCTCTGAAGGAGATCTATTCTTCTTCTATATTATTCAACCTGAGGGAGAAGAAAGAGATAGCATGCTTGTCTCCAGCATCAGAGATAAAATTAGCAATTTCACTGCAAATCAGAAAAACTTGATTATTATGAAGAACAGCTCTACAATCATCAAAAGCCTGCTTCGCAACCGTCTTTCAGATGTACTGAAGGCAGCTGCCTCACTGTGAAGTTAATTCAATAAGCAGAGGGAACGTAATTCATTTGGTACATACTGTTTGCCAATCAAAGAGTATTTCTTGGCATCTAAACTGTGTGTGACAGAATGTTAAGCCTGAAAACATATTGTTAGTCCTCAAAGTTTTTCATCAAATCCAAGAAACATAACATGTACACATGTGAGCGATTCCCCTCATTCAAGTAACGAAGATGAAAGCTGTGTCATGAAGTTTCGTAATGCTGAGCTGTGGTCCTAGGAAGAGCTTAGGAGAAATGGCTTTTCCCTCTTGCACTTGTGCAGGACAGAAAGCCTGATGGCTTTACAACTTCCCCTTCTTTTAAATTACTGTCCACAGAGCATTATCGGTGATGACAGCACCAAAGCCTGTAAGCAAGCATTATCAGTAAAAAACAGTCCTGGTGTATCTTCTGCTGAATTCAGACTGACGAGCATGAAACTGGCTTTTTGGTGGGGTTTTTTGTGGGCTTGGTTGTTTTTTTAAAATCAAGGTTACCACGGGTCTCCCATCTTGCGTATCTGCACTGGGGGGAACAGGCTGAGGAATACTACCACTTCTCCTTCCAAAATACATCACCTTAGGAGACTGCTCTACTGCAGTTTGAACACGTAGACCTCCACCACCACAAGCAGCTGCGATGAAAAGCTATTAAACAAACCATATTGGCTACAGAGGAATATTTCACCATGCTCATTCACAACATGAGCTATGAAGGAGCATGGATTTCTGCACGGTGTCTGCTTGCAGTTTTCCTGGTCTGACAGATGCTGCAACTGACAGAAACCAGGTTCTCCCTCTAAGGTGGCGACTGCTCTTCAAATCATAAATAATCTTATGACTAACAAACAACTTCAGAGATTAAAACCTGGTATGTTTTATTGCATCCAAAAGGATCTAAACTTTGCTCTATTTTCAGAATTAAGTCTATATGTAAATGAAAGTGGCCACTGTACTGATGGGGGGGAAAAAAAAGAGAGGACTATGGGCGTTATTAGAAAATTCCTAAGGAGTATTTCTTAAATGTAGTCTTTAATTTAGGAGGGAAAAAAAAAACAAAACAAGCCACACCAGAATTATTTGAAAAAATTCAAACTTACTCCACATTTGCATTCAGATCTTTCAAAATTCAATGTGAAGGAAAAAAACCACCCAAGTATGATTACAGAACAGCTGCCAAAAGCAAGACACTGCATTTTTGATGCAAACCTCTTTGCCAGCATTTATTAATAAGCAGAAGATAGTATAACATGTATAAAACTATTCAGCAACTAGCCACAATAGTGCATATGTTATCTACCTGGACACAATAATGGGATTTGATCTATGTATTTATTCTGAAAAGGACATAAAAATCTTAATACAAAAAATTATGAGACAATTTGAAGTAGTAGATACAGCGCAGCTGGAACATAGGCCCCAGCTCCTTTAGTACAGATTACATACTTTTAAGTTACTGAAACATTAATGCAGTGAGATTGAAGAAAATTCTGCAAATTCTCCTAATTATGCTTCATCCTTTGATTGCTCATCTATTTGTTTTTTAAGGGGATCATCATCAAATGAGGAGCAGTTCTGAGTATAATTCATGTTTACTTTTAGATCAGTTAACTCAATATACAAGCTAAGTTTCTATGTAGATTAACACACATTCCAAGCCTGTGTCTTCCTGCAGTGCATTTCTGTAGTAAGAAATACAAATAAAAATTCAAAATTAGATGCCACACTTCGAAGACTAAATACTAGCTTTGGAGATAATTTTAAAGGTCAATTTCTTTTGCAATGGATAAGAGTTATGCAAAGAAAGAAAAAAGTATTCACACAGTAGACATGATTACACGCTTGGTTCATGTGAAAAATCTCAGTTGCAACTTGGAAAAACAATATTTCCAGGTATTCCAGCCAATTATTTACTGACATTTTAATTTAGTTATAATCTCTAAATTTGCTGTAGAGGAAGGCATACTAAGAGTTCAAAGGCTCAAGTAATTCAGAGCTCAGCCAAACATACCCAGAATCCATTTGAAGTTTTCATTTTTTCAAACAGTTTCAAGGAAGCACATTATGAGTCAGAGAAGCTGCTTTTTTAATGGCTATTCTATTGACAAGTTTTAAGAACTTGGAAGTTTCTTGACTGTGCTCCTTCATGTTCCAAAGAACACTCTCTTTAAAGAACTCATGTTCTAAAGAATCCCTGAACAAAAAGGTGAGTGTTTACCAGTAAAATCCATCAATAAAGTAGTATTTCAGTAGAGAAGTGTTCTTCAAACTCAGCAGAAAGGGAGATCCCCAGTCCAATGGAGTCTATAAAAGCACACGTGGAGGATATACAAACACCTGTAAGCGTGCTTGCACAAGTGCTTCTGAATCACATCCCGCTGCCTGCAAAACCTCTCAGTTTTACCATTTCAGGTGATGCTTTTCCCTGGTTTTCCAAGTTAACAGTCGCTTGGAAAAGCTGCCATAAAAATGGCTCAATCTTTCTCAAAAATGAGGCAAGTTCTCTTAGCATGTTGTCTTACCACAGGCACTGCATCATTCATTGCATAGAAGAGGACGCTGTTCCCAATAGACCTTCCTGGCAGAGGCACAGCCATGCAGAGAGCAGAACAGCAGCAGGGCACTGATTTCCATTATAAATTTTTTTTACACTCTCCAACCATTTTTAATTTCTTTTTTTTTAAGGGGGAAAAAATAGCTCTTGTGTCTTGGCATCAAATTTCAGGTTTCCTACCAAGTTGTCAAGAACATAGTCACACATATATGCCTCCAAGCTGAAAATTGGATGTGATTTATCAAAGTCAGCGTGGTATAAATAATGCATGTCTTGCACAGATAGCTTGTTTTGTAATGTAACAACTAATGGCCTGTCAACAGAGTATTCCATGTAGAGAACCTCTACAATGGTCTGCAGTCTCTCTCCTGTATGATAGATGAAGGTCTGTTAGGAGGCAAATTTGGTATAATGAGTGATGATATGCAGAGATGTCGTGGTTTGGGCTGGACAGGCCACTAAATGAGCGACAGAGGCTCTCTTTAACCCCTCTCCCTTCAGAGACAGAGGTTAAAGGTTCTCTATTGTATTCAGAGAAGGGAGAGAGAACAAGAGAGAGAGACTTACAGGTTGAAAAGAAAATAAACTACTTTAATGAAATATTAATAACAAAAAGAAAAGACAGTAATATTAATAAGAAAATAATGAAATATATGCAATATATACAAAACCGTATCAAGCTCCTAGGATGACGACCACGTCACCAGCAGGCACTGGGAAAGTCTCAGACTGGACTTAGTGACAGACAGGGACTGGATTCCAGATCTGGATTTGAGAATACACAGATCAGGATCAAAGGCAGATAAACAGGGTCCTCCTCAGATGCTGGCCATTGAAGAAAGAGGGCTGATCCTTTGATCCCTCAGCTTTTATACTGAGCATGGTGCAGATGGGATTGAATACCCTGTTGATCAGTTTTGGGTCATCTGTCCTGTCTGCTCCTCCCCACAGGTGTGACCCCTCTACGCTTTTCCGGTTCCGACCCTCCAATGGGGCAAATAACAAAGTTGGCTGCCCTTGGGTGTTATAGCAATAAGTCTAAGCAAGAGCCTCTCTGCATCCCGTGCCTTGGTTTTAACTACAAACAGCAGGCCTTATCTGCCTGAAACAGACTACTGTCTGAAAAATATGACATTAATTTCAGAAAGTGCCGTTTGTCAGAAGAAACTTAACAGAAAGGTAAAATTACTGAAAGGAAAATTGGTTCTGTTTTACCTCAAACCAGGACGAGAATGAAAAACCACACATCTTTAGGTGTGTAAAGGTAGTTAGGGATCTAAATTCTGCAGTGCTAGGCTTTGCTGATGAGCCAAAATAAAAAAAATATTTACCCGATACCTGAACCCTGATGCATAAATAAAAACCCAAATGATCTTGATCATTCAGATAGATTTGTCCACATCCAGTAAGAAAATCCAAGACAAGATGTTCAGTGATTATGGTAAGAAACCACATTTGAAAACCAAAACATATTCAAAGATCTGCACTCAGAAAAGAAAAAGGCTAAGCCAATCCCATAAGATGTCACCAGGCTTTAGTGCCAGATTTTATTTCAAGATGCAAAAGCTTCTCCTTCAGTGTGTTTCTCTTTAAACGTTTTAGGATTACGCCAAAGTTCTGACTGACTCACAGCACCACAAGAAAAATACATCTGCTGGAGTTTCTTTAAAAGGAATAAGAAAAGCAGCATTACCAACACACATATTCAGCACAGTCAGCACATTACCCACCAGAAACTTACCTCTCCGTGATCGTTTCTCTGAGACCACTAGCAACCCCTTTCACCACCGTACTAGCCTTTGGTGTCAGCACTACTTGAGATATGAAAAAGGAGCCCTTCTTTCTTCTTTCGGTGATTGATGCCTGGAGGAATTGAATTAGTTTTTCCGGATCAGTTGTGTTTGCCCAGGGAGCTGGCATCATCTGGCCTGGCCAAAGAAATGGTACCTCGAGAGCCACTGGACTGTGGTAGAACACCAGCACTTGGTGATCCTTTTCCCACAGGTATTGGAGGCTGACTTCATGGGCAAATATAGCAGGACACATTTTGTTTCCATATGTGTCTTTGAGCATTTGGACAAGCTTTTCATGATGGTATTTCTGCATCCCGTAGAAGTGATTGAAGTCCAAGAAGATTACTTCTTTTGGGTGGTCAGCGAGAAATGCATTGATCTCTTCCAGACCCTCCTTGACTTTGGCACTGAATAAACCATGAGCAAAGTAAAGTTCATTGTCTGGGTCTCTGGGCTTGGTGGAAATTCTAAGATCAAAATATCGTATACCTGCCCCCAGCTGGCTGGTGAAGTTCATGGTCTGTGTAGCCAACCACTTCCTCATCAGCTTTTTAGCCACAGTCCCAAAAACAGACACAAAATTCTGGACCGTCTCTGGCTGTTCAGGGCCAACTGGAGAGGCTTCATCGATGTAGAAGCTAAATGAGTCATGAGACCCTAAAAACACAAGAGAGGAAATTGATCAATATTGTATTCATATATTTAAAGTCATTACTGATTCTTTCTTAACAAACATCATCTTCTGACCTGTACCAACAATCATCAACAGGCTCCTCCCCTGCCCTTTTTCTCAATACATTACATTTGTCTGGCAGTATTTACCCCACCAGGACCTCACAGGAACCTGAAGGAAAGGTAGTGCCTGTTTCACTGCTTGTCTGGGCGCTTCCTCACTCTTTTCTAGCTCCTACTTATTCCCTTAAACTCACTGGAGTCAGCACGCTCTGAACGACAAAGCAATTCTGGTGCAACTCCAGCAAAGCTAGTTAAATAATAAATCCCTTGAGCCACCAAGGAGAGACTGCCCCTGCACACTGAATCGTGCACTGTCTGGTTTGCAGAACCAAAGAGAAAACCAAACCAAACCAACGACGTGCCCCACACACCTTTATAGCTAACTAAAATAGGAGTTGAAAAAAAAACAATGACATGTAACCTTTCTGACCTTTTCTTTATTTCAAGTATCATCTGGTTATCAACAAGGTTACTGAATGCTGTTTTCCTTCTTAAATTTACCTCTAAAATTCTTCGCTTTCCTTTGCTATGTAAATACAACAGACAGACCAGAGATAGCATTGCATGCCACTGCTAAAATACAGAAACTCCACTGCATGCCCTTGACAAGAACGAGATATACTACTTAACATGCCTATCACCATTTTCCACAACATAACAAAGTTGAATACAAACACCTAAGACACTTTGCTACACAAAACTGTCTCTGTCTCAAGGTATGTCCATTAAAAAAAAACCCAAACAAAAGAAACCCCAAAACAAACAAATGAACCACAAAAAAAAGAAAAAGACCCCACCACAAAACAAAAAACCCACAACGACTTATTTTGCACAGCATTTAGACATTTATATGAAAGCAGCTGACAAAGGTAAAGACATGTGTGAACACAGGATCATTCCTCTGTAAGGGGCTTTGTCTGGCTTTATGGAGAGACGAGCTGACCCCAGGAGATGCTCATCACCCTTGCCTACCCCTAGGCCTCTGGCAGTTAAACAGAAATACTGCCTGGCTGCAGGCAGAGCCACACTTCCACTGTGCGAACTGGAGGGGATGCTTCTGGTCACTCCCTGTGGCAAGCAGGTCTGCTCCTCAGCCTGTCACAGTGCTTGCAAAGCTCTGTCAAGGTCAGCAGGATGTGCATTTCTGAAACGGACTGTAGCACTAGACCCCAGAGATCCAAATCCTAGCATCAAAATGAGTTCAGAGCACAAGTCTTGCCTGCTACCGATGCTTTTGTAGGTGCTTTTCAAAATTACTTTCCAAAGCACACGTGCTGTAGCAAATAAGTATCACATTAATGAAATCCTGCTAGTCAGTCATTTCTGATGGCAATGCTATTTTAACTGAACTGGAACAAACCCTATAAACTGAAGTGACAGCTATAACATTTTCTTCTTTAACAATAAATGGAGTCATGACAAATCATCTTAGACTCTAGCTTGGATTTGGCTTTGTTTAATCTGAGAAACGCCTTAAAATTTCGTACACCCTGGCTTTTCATGGTTGTCTCTCTGAACTGCATTTTACTTCAAGTACTAGATAAATTTTCCATTTTGATGAAGCTTTCTACTGCTAAGTGTCGAAGTGATAGCATATTCCTTGCAGAACCTGATTAGATCATGGAGTATCTGGTTACACACTGATATCCCAGGGGACCAGATCTGCATGCAGAATTTTAATGGTAAAACAAATGATTAGAGCAGTGACTTGTGTTTCAACAGTATTAGAGGGAAAATCAATGAGATACATTAAATGTTCTGCTCAATGCAGCCTGCACTAATCTAGAAATCAAAGTAAATCCAGTCTTGTTTAAAATAAGGCATAGCTACTGATATCAGCAAGGGATGAGAGATCTTGCAAACCCTCACTCTGTCCATTGAAGTCCCTTTTATTTCAGTAGGATTTTATGTCGGAATAAGTACATGTATAAACATGATCAACTGATTGCAGCCATGGGCTCAAAGGGGTATTAAGGTTAACTAAATCATTTGTCCTTTATTGTCTGATCTACAGGCAGCGACAACCTGAAGTTGCTGGAGAGGTAGCTAAACTTGACTACCACAGCCAACATGCAGCACAATGCCAAACTGCTTAAAACTAATTTAGTTGAGAGAAACAGCATAGTTCTCACAGCAGAAAATGAAGGTGAACAACTTGTCAACAGGTAACTTTTAGCTACTGGTAATGCAAAACATGGAGAAGAGAGTGCAGCGGGGTGGGGAACAACACAGTTAGAAACAACTGAATCTTACAAGCAGGACAGTTTAGAAAAATAGTTTTTCTTAATTAAGGACTCCATGTACGTATTTGCACCTAAAAATAGGGTTTCCTCTGGAAGGTCCAGAGAAAAGTGCACAGTGCACTGAAAACCTCCATGTTTAACAACTCAAACGAGGAAGCCCTATTAAACACTACAAGAAGAAAATAAGGCTTGACTTAACTTGCTTGACACCAATTGAAGCAGATACTGTACTTAAGAGTATGTAAAGATTCCTTCTGACTGAAAAATGAAGCAAATATTTTGTCTTTCCATATGTATAAATAATCTGAACAGCTCACTTAAATACTTATTTTCATCACACACACACATACATTTCCTTTTGCCTTTATTCTACCCTGTTGTTCTAACCAGCTTACTCATACAATGCAAGGAAATTCAAAATCCTTACACTTGGCAGAGCAAATTAGAGTATGATCATTTCCACTGTCATACCCAAAATCACTGTGCTTCTGGTAATGAGAGAATGCTATACGAACATACACTTGTTTTTAGCAACCAGGTTTCCTGCTTTAGTGCGTGGGGGCATTCCGACCCTAGTCTGCCACTGGGAAGTGGACTTTCAGGTTCTCTGTATCCCCAAATCTCAGCTCCCATGAAGACAGGGTAGATTCAGAAATACTAATGCAATGATGCCTGCAGCCTCTGGAAGGTAGCAGTGCTTGCACGTCAGCTATCATTATTATAGCGGGCCAGGGACACACTGACCTGATGTATGGGACAGTCTCTACCACCGAAACTTCACAGTGTGAGACATGGGGAAGCGAAGAGAGGGGAAATGACTTGTCCAGAGTCACACAGGGAGGAGGAGTAAGCCGATATTCTTCTTGTGTGCAAACATATTTACTCACCAGTTCACTAAGCGTCTAGCACTTTCTTAAAATACTGCACACTGTTTTCCCAGTGTTTCAACAACACAGCGTATCGTTGATCCAAGGAGTCAAGGATGATCACAGGGAAGGATCAGCATCACAGGGGTGGTGAACAAGGGGTAAACATGGTGCATGTATGCTACAGACTGTCAAGTCAAGAAGAGAAAATGGATTTCACAGTTGGAAGAAGCCTCCTAACTGCAGGAGTTGTTTTCATGGGGAACTTTGAGACATTTGCTGGAAACAAAGAATAGCAGGCCACCAGGAATCTGGAAAGCATCTAAGACTTTTCTTCTGCAGGCACTCCCTTGGGTAGACAAGGCACACTGGTGGACATGGTACGAATTAATGAAGAAATGGCTAGGGACATGAAGGCTGATGGCAGCCTTAGCCAGAGTGACTATGAGGTGATTTAAGAATTTAAAATACTAAGAAAAGCGAGAAAGGCAAATAGAATAAAGTTACTGGCTTTCAGAGCAGCACTCTTGTCTGGTTCAGGAAATTGCTAAGTGGTAGCCTGTGGGAGAACTACCTTAAATACCAGAGGACTCAGGGAAAACGGTTGAGCTCGTAATACAACCTCTCTAAAGCACACAAACAGCATGCAGGAAAACAAGCAGATAAGGCAGGAGTCAAGTTTGGCTGAATGGATAACTCCTCAGTGAGTTCAAACTTAAAAAACCACATACAGAAGGTGCAAGCAGGAACAGACTCCCTGGGAAGAACAGAAGAAGAATGCAGGGAGGGAGTTAGGAAGGGTACAGGGACGCCTGCAAGGCATGTGAAACCTGCAAGGGATGTGAAATGCGGCGGAGAGCTCCTGCAGATACATGAGCAGCAAAAGGGAGCGAGAATTCTGGCCCACTACTGAACAGGGCAGGAGACCTCATAATGCAGGACAAGGAAACTACTGAAGTACTTGGTATCTTCCTTGACTTAGTCTTTACTGGCAATGGCCGCTCTCAAGCATCCCATGTCTCTCTGCCTAATATTTTCTCTTTTTCAAACTGTTTCTCATCAGTAAAAGGTGACTGAGTTAAGGACTACTTACATAAATTAGACACATAAGTAGATGGGACAAGGCAGGATTCATCTGAACATGCAGAAGGTACAAGTCAAGATCACTGTAAGGCTGTCCTCTCACTTTTGACAGGTCATGTTGACTGGAGGAGGCAAAAGTTACACTCATCTTCGAAACAGGAAAGCAGGACAAGCCACAGAACAACAGTCTGTCAGATTCATTTCAGTCACAGGGAAGAACACAGAGCAAATCCTCCTGGAAACCATTTCCAGCTTATGAACAGTAAAAAGTTGACTGTGAACAGCTACCATGGGATTTAGCAAGAGCAAATCATCACTGACCAACCTGATTGCCTTCTAGAACAGAATGACTGTCTTTGGGGAAACACAATTTTTCTTTTACTTCGGCAAGGCATTTAACACAATCTCCCTTAATATGTTTTCAGTCTAACTGGGCAGACACCACACAGACAAGTGCGCTGTAAGGGATTTGAAAAACTGCCTGGACCATCAGGCTCAAAAGGTTGGGGCTGAAGGTTCAAAGTTTAGTCGCAGCTGATTACAAGCCAGTTCTGTTTAACGTTTTCATCGGTGAGACAGACAACATGACTAGGAGTACCCTCAGCAAGTTTGCAGGTAAAACCAGACTAGGGGAAGAGATTGCATTGCTCCAGAGAGAAAAGTTGGTACTCAGAGAAATTTTGGCACAGCAGAGAAGCTGGATGACAGGAACCTTTAAGAAGGTCAAAGGCAAGGTGGACCCAGGACAGACAATACCATTCAGTAGCACAGCTGGGGACCAACTGGCTAGAAAGCAGCTCTGCAGAAAAAGACTTGTTCACTTGGACATAAGGAAAAAACAACTTCCCCACAAGACCAGCTAAGCCCTGGAGTGGGAGGGAGCCCAGCAGGGCTGGACTCTGTACCCCTGATTCTCAATGTTCGGCTCAACAGCCTCATCTAAATGGAGTTAGCTCTGCTTTGAGCAGGGGATGGATCAGATAACTTCTGGAGATCCCTTCCAATGTAAATTATTCTGTGCCTGCTTGTTCACCCCTCCACCAAGCTAAAAAAAAAAGAAAATATTTGTTTCTTGTCTCTCAACCTTAGAAGCCATTATCAAGAGACACTTAAAAGGTCTGCACCAGCCATGATGCAAAAAACAAAAGTGGTCAGTTTCAACCACCAAGACATCAAATTTTCATGAACTTAGATGTGGCCAAACACTATTTAGATATTCAAGACTAAAATGTGCTGTGTCACTTAGATTGCAAGAAAACAGCTACTAGTACTTTTACTAGGGAGAACGGTCTGTTTTCTTTACTGAGTTCCTGTAATAGGACAGTCGGGAATATATAACCCACTACAGCTCAGCTATGGACATGTTTATGGCTTCCCTGGAGAGCTAAACCCTACGTTTAAAAAACAATTGGGCTCAGTGCTGAAAGAAGTCCCTCAGAGAGAGCATGTTTCAGTTCAGATAATTTCTTCAGTCCCACAGAGGCACAACAAAGCTACTATTTTTGGTGACTAAGCTTTAACATATCATTCGTAAAGCATAGCTGAACTACGCTCTGTCCTCACCTCACTGTCATCTCTGGCCGTCCCTCGTAACAGCCTACTAAACAGCACCTAAAATAGAGGTCCTGAATCGAACAACGCTGCCCAACGTGCTCCTGACAGCAGCAATCACACCCTGAAGATCCACAAGTCACAGAAAAATCACAAACAGACAGAAGCAAAGTTTCACAGTTTTTGGCATATTTTACTCTCCTCCCCTTCTCCCACGGATTTCAAGCTCCTCTTGTCTCTGCGCTGGTAGTCATCCAACATTTGTTGGAAGTGGAGTCTTTTACTACTGCTTTGAGTGTCATTAAAAGCTTTACCTGCTGTTGCCTTCCCATATTTAGGAGATTACATCCTTTGGTGGCTATTGCTGAAATGCCAGTGAGGGCTCTACAGTGACTGACAGGAGATCACAATACATTTCTTGGATGTTGTGGAGAACAGCTAGGACACAGGAGACTAATGCAGATGGTCTCATTTGGTCTGTTCTCACTGTCTTGTTTGGCCTTAAAAATCAATCAAAGAAGGAAAAAGTCCTATGAATCTTTACCTAGACACATTGCGATTTCAAGGAATAGCAAAGCCTAGTCATGAACACTTCAGTCGGTGCACTCAATATTGTGTTTCACCTTCTTTTTAAGACGTCTGAGCACTGTTCTCTCCCATCAAAGCCGCAGCACATCTCAGGAAGTCAAAAGGTGCTGCCAAAGGCAATGCAATTCAGACTTTACAATTCACTTGTGTCATTCAAACTGCTTGGGTGATACAAGCTCTGTTTGATAAAAAGGTCACCCAGGAGAGCAAAACAAAAACAACTGGGAAAAAAAGAGATTATAGGTCATGCAATTACTCAGCTTCCCCACAAGTAACTACCTTGCTTATCAGCTGTCCTTTCAGTGTTCTTCACCAGCTGTGCATCCCTGACACCAACCGAAGGCCACAAGGCTTAGGCACTCAGCCCCCCACAATCCAAAGGAATGGGGAGACAGATACTACCTCAGGTATTGCAAAGATAATGAACAAGTCAGAGTCGGAAGAGGAGTACATGTATGACCCATTCTTACAGGCATACGCCCACTAGCGATGTATCTGATCACATTGTTATGATTCAATGTATACAAGACAATGATCTGCTACCCTGAAACCTCTTTTTCTTTTCTTCAGAAAGCAAGAAAAAATACTTTATAAGCCTGCATTTATAGATGGTGACCTAGCCCATACATAACTCAAATCACACTGAATCACCCCCTCTCAAGTGGTGAAAAGAGAGGAGCTATTTAACTTTTTGTATATAAAGCCCTAAAGTTTCTATTAAAGACATAAACCAAAATGAAGACATTATTAAAATAAACCCGTTAAACAAACCTGAAATGTCTGTGAGGTAACATGAACACAAATCATTCCACTTTTTAAATCAAGTATTTTTCCAGGTCATACAGCACAAATAACTTTATATCCAGACAGTTAAATCTTGCAAAGTCAACAGTTTTAACCTGTTAAGTAAGCATTTTAATGCTTTCAAACTGTAACTACGGGATGAATTAACCTTGGTTTTCAATGGGAGATTACTGATAAAAGTACAAATCCAGAGCAATTCTATGCACACTTAACTGTTTGAATGATTTTAATTATGTGCATGAAAGTCTGCAGGAAAGAGTCCCATTTTGCTTTAGCTTCTTTCAGAATAATAGAATTCCAAATTGCTTTGGAGTTACACCAGATAAACTGAAGTCATTGTATATCAGGGAGCCAGAAGATGTAGGCAGTGACAAAAGAGAAAATGTATTCCGGTCATGTTTGAGAACGTAAGCAAAAAAGGTGACAGGAGTGACAGAGAATGAAGCTGTTAAAGCAACATTTGTTACATTACTATTAATTATGGAAGAGTTTAGATGCTGCTGCGAATACGGCACAATCACTACTTCCCCATCAGAAATCCACTTCCCACTCTGCTCACAACCTCTGTGTTGGTCCTGTCATCTCCAACAAACTCTTCTCTTCCTCTGCTTGTGTTCCCTTGGGCCTCGAAGACATCGGTGGTAATGTCAGAAAAGGAAAGGAAATGTTTGCTTGGTTCCTTCCCCGTTACTTCCCAAAAACGATAGCATCCCCTCATTCCTCACTCCAGGAGATAAAGGTGTATTTTCCCTTTGCCACCAGTTGAGTCCTGCAGTAGCCACTGGAACTGCACATAATCATAACTCAGACCTTTGTCCTGTGCCTAGGGACATGACATCAGGAGTCCATGGTGTGCTGCCTTATCGGGACTCATTGCAGGCAAAATTGCTTGTCAAACGGACAATCTAAGAAACCAGGTGAGTGCACAGTAATTAGTATGCAAACATTTTAACATGGTTTGCTTGTAAGAGCGAGCAGAACTATTTTGTATTAAAAAACAGTTGAAAGTCATATTCGGTCAACCTCTGCCAGACTTGGTTTCTAATACTACTTCTGCCACAGATGCCCTGCATTTCTCAGCCAGACCATCTCAGCTGGAGCACCTTAATCCACATCAAATGTCACAGCACAACTACAACAGACACACCAAAAACTGGATCAATGGACACAGGCTAGAGGTGCATGTGGCAAAACAGAAAACATTCAAAACCCGACACAAAGCAACGGCTCTTTCATCAACGTAATACAGAACACTGAGTTTATCCTCCAGAGAATCATAGAAGAGTAGACTTTGGAAGAGACCTGTGTAGGTCACCTGGTCCAACTCCCCTTTCTCCTGAGTCTAAAGAGAAGTAAGTGAAAGAAAGAAAAAATGTTTGCACAGATTACGACAAAATGTTGAAGATTGCTCACAAAGACCTTCCTGAACCAGTATCTTTAGCTCAGAATAAAGAAGATCTGGTAGTCCATCAGTCTGGAGATAGCATCCCGAATCTAGTGACCAACTTCCAGACCTGGAATGACTCTATAGTTTTGTTCTCCCTATAAACAAATAAAATTTTCATGCACAAGAAAGGATTTTAAGGAACTACTTACTCTTGTTCCTCTCACATCTCCTTATCACCTGTGAAATACTCCTGAAGATCACTTCATTTTGTGCTTTTGAACACAGCTACAACTGCCACCAAGGGGAGCCTATGACTTTTTACATTGACAGTAATGTCCATTATAATGACAAACTGCTGTTGACTTAGACTGAAACATTTTAAGTTGTTTTTTAAGAGCCAGCTTGTGGACTATGGCAGTGCCTACCCCGGAGAAGTGTTTCTGGTCACTAGACTGAGCCAAGATCAGTGCTTCGCCAAAGCACTGTTTCTTTCCTGTAAGGAAGTCACTTCTGAAATCAAATGGGTTGAAAGGTGGGGAATGATCTACTTGGCTTTAAGGCCCAAGATAAATGGCAATCACCACAGCACAACAGGCAAGCTTGCCTGAAAATCTGATTAGATTACTCATTATTCAATTCATACTAATACATTTAGTGTACATAAAAGTACCCACATTCAGTCTCTTACAGCTCCCTCCCACAAACACGAAGACCTGCTCCTGTTGCTCTTAGAAAATTACATCAGTTAATTCCACATTTCAAATTCTCAATACCCTTTTGAAAATTAAAGGGAAAAAAAAAAAGAGCTGTAATTATATTTCTAGCTCTCCAAACAGGGTGAGCGAATTCACAACTATGGGCATCACAAGGCCAATTCTGCTAAAGAAACTATTCTTTAAAAGAAAATTAGCACATGCTGCCCTCCTGAGAGCATGTTTCCACTCTCACTTAGTAACTTCTTTACTGTCCTGTAATTATTTCTGTAGGAGGAGGTGTTGTAATATTTTCTGAGACACTGCTAAGTGTAGATAGCCTCCCACCTCTTCCCAGTCAAACCACCCCCAGACAGATTTCCTTGCAGACTTCATACAGACAGCACAAAGAAGACAGCAGAGCAGAGCAGTATGCGAATGGCGGGGGCTTTCCAGGAGCCTCAGATTACTGTACTGCAAAAGCTCACCATTAAGCGAATTATTAGTTTCATCAAACGTATGTTCTAAACAAGCCACAAGACCAAATGTAAGATCACCACCACTGGAAACATGAAAAATGGCTCCAAGGTCAGGCCATAGCGCAGCGCAGAGCAGAGCAGGCTAGTTCTGACGTTCAGTCAGCTCAGGGGAGACCTTGCCCGGCACCACAGTGGCCGCAGGAGAAAGAGCTGCTCTGGGCAGCACCACTGCCCACCACCTCTCCCCATGTCCACAGCCCCTACAGCCATACCCGGCTGCCCTGGCGAGCCCGAGTCTGGCAACCAGATTTCCTGCAGACATCCAAATGCAAACAGTGTGGGGAACATTTCTGCATTATAGATGTAGAAGTGGGAATGATCATGTTCAGGACTGAGAGAATCATCTGGTGTGCTTTCCTTGTTATTTCCTCCAAACGTGACCTAAACCTCACAGCTGTAGACAGAAGAAAAAGTGGAGGAGGAAGGCAGTAATATTGCCTGTGAGTATAACAAATGCAAAAAAGACCCCTGTTGGATGTTTGTGCACTGCACTGAAAATTTTAAACAGACAAAAAGCCTTAAAAAGGCAAAAGCCTTAAAACTTTTAAAACCCGCACTCCAATAAGCCACTTTTTATTTCTTCAGTCAAGTGAAACTGTAAACATGATTTCACTATGGTTTGTGAGCAGACGCAGCACAAATTCTTTAACAGAGAAAAAGGCTCCCTTCACCTATCAGCCTAAAACCCTGCAGGATTCATGGAACAGGAACTTCAACTCAAACTTACAAAGGTTAGTAAATCAGCTCTTACTTCTGACACAGCAAGGTTAACTACCAATTTTTTAAAAGAATCTTTACATCAGGATTCACCAAGCAACTCGAACATGCAGTTTGAGATCATCAGAAGTTACAGCATCAGACTGGACACAACACTATGGCTTGCACGATGCAGGTCGAGTGCTGTGATAGGCACACTGGCGTGGCTGCCTTATTTATGGATGTGACGGCATTTATGAACACTGAATACAACATTCTATATCACATTAGCAAGCATCACATCCTTGCATTTTATGGATCAGTATGATCTGAGGATGAATTAGCTATCTAATCACTTGGAAATAAAATACTTGGGGGCAGAGCTGTAGCTACTGTCAATCACCAGCACTCCACAAATGACAATTCTTTCAAGTTTTTGCTTTTTTGGGAACAATGCGAACAAATCTACTATGCTATTTTTTCTTTTTGCTCTCCAAGCTCACTGCTACATGTTCACATGCATCAGAGATCTCTATCAGACCTGACATTTTAGTTAAACATTAGTCTCAGAGGTACTGTATTAGCTATTTTTCTTCTTAATTCGGGGACGAGCACACAAGAATGTGAACGTTTTAAGGAGGAAAAAATAGCAAGAAGTCTATCTGCTTCTAAGCATAAAATTAATGTGCCAGGAATACTTTGGGGCGTATTTTATTCCAGCACCAGCTCAGTCTGGCTCAGTATGTCATCAGCATCCAAGTCATATCTCCTGGGGCAATCAGCAGCACTTGAATTGTGAGCCAATAGCTTTGGAATTAGTAAGAAACTGTGATGACCCCAGGCAGCTCTGTTGAGCATGCGAAACAGCATCTCCCCACTGTGAGTGCCTTCCAACCATAACTCTTTTTCATAACCCTAATGCTACCATTGACAGGTCAGCCTGAAAGGTAGGATGCAGCTGAGGAGGCCGATAAAAATAAGAGACCAGGTCGTTGATCTGTTCGTATCACTTCCCTTCCATGCACACATAAACCACTACTTATTATGTACAGCCACAAGTAATTCAAAGTTCACACTCTAAATTAGGATCAAATCAGACAATCTCTGCTTCTTATGCTTTTATTTATTTTATTTCTTCTGATGGAAAATATTTCATAATGCTCTTGGTATCAAGAAACATTTCCCTTGAAATAATTGCTTCTGATTACACAGATCTCTCCTGACACTCATTGCATCTTTTTGGCAACAAAGAATGTTTTAGATACTTGATTTTGCATAGGAGGCCTCACCGTCTCCTCCACATAATCCCCACCTCCTGCCTCTCTTCTTTGATCTACACCTTTTCTTCTCTGGCATAAACAGTGTAGACCTTTCTTAAGTCGTGGCTGCACTCATGAGTGTATTAGCCTCAGTGTAGTTCTTATTTCATTTTACTCTCCCTTTTTTAAAAATGAAACAAAACAAAAACAACAAACAAAATAACAGTGCAGTATTTTCTATTAAATCTGAGCATCACTAGTGATTTTGTAGCAGACAGAAATTACTTGCTTAGCATACGCAGTTTCTGCACATTTACCTACTATTTTAAGGCCAAGAAAATGAAAATCAGGAAGTGTGGCTAGATAAAATGAGATTGCACAGCCAGTGGAAGAATGATGCCTTAAAACAGGATTTCTGTTAATTTCAAGATTCTTACAAGAAAGCCACTGCCATCTGAGATAGGTCTCCACAAGAACTTTAAAAGGCAACATTTTTCAATTGTTTGTACAAGCATCAAACTCTGCAGCAAGGACACCTGCACCACAGAGAATATATTAAGACTCCTCCTGCACTCTAATGAGTGCACTGACAGTTTATCAGCACTCCAGAATGGGCTGTCCTAAGAACAATATTGACAGAGTTTTCTACTATCATGGAAGAAATCCAAGCTAGATTCCTTTCATTTTCTCAGTCACTGAGCTTGAAAAACTGGGGCAAATCTGAGCAGTTCATCTGATTCTTGTGGGAGAAAGCTGGGAAAGCAGGTGGGAGAAATACCCTCTTCTGAGTCAGTTCACAAAGGCTTTCACATACAAAGCCTCTTGAAAGATCACTTTTAATAAGCTGTCCATATAAACTTAGCTGACTGACCACACCAAGGCTAAGAGATAACAAAAGGATGTAAAATATTGTAAAAAGAAGGGAAGATGGAAGCATGTAAGGTGTTATATTTTGACCATTCCCCTTGCTCTGCACCTTTTCTTATCCTTTAGTTGCCTCAAATCTTCACATTAGACATTGTTCCACTTTTATGTATTGCCTGGCACATTTGACCAACTGTTACAAACAAAATAACTCTCTTAGCCACTGCGCTGAATGCAAGACCTGTCTCCTGAGACAAGGTGCTTGAGAATAAGTCTCTCTCAAACAAGGGCTCCTCAGCTATAAGCAAAGACACTGTAATGTTTTACTTCACATCCACTACAGGGAAATAATGAAATATTTTCCCTTGGGCCCCCAGATGCAAATGGAAAAGACCACGTCATCTTTGCCAAAGCATTTTTTTTCCTGCAAAAAACAGAGAAAGAGCCCTAAGCACTTGAAGCCTCCACATCAGGAAGACACATCTATGCATGTAAAAATGGAGTATCCCTCCAGCCCAGGGGATCCCCCACAGTTAGTTTGCTGCGCTGGAACTCAGTAGGGTGGAGAAGTATGGGCAACTGGAGCAGCATCACCATGAGGAAACACACAGGCTCATTCAGCTGTCCAGAAAAATAACCGCTCCACCAAGTTACCACACCGTGGTGTCACTGGCTTTCTCAAACCCAGGGGTCTGCAAACCCACCACAGCTCTGCTTTACTACAGGTAACCACTGCTTTACAACATGACTCCCTGGGAAAGTACTACAGAGGAAAAAGTCTTTCTAGAAGGCCTCACCGTTTCCTCCACATAATCAGTATTTGGCTTTTACATCCAACCACAGAACACGGAAAATAACCTTATTCAAAGATTTTGCGTGTGAAGATTCAGGACAGTTGTGGCTTTCATAGACATTGGCTGCAAGGCATCACGAACCATCAGGTGACAACACTCTCTGAGCTTGTTGGCATCCAGAGCCCATGGCAGGTGTCAGAGCACGTCCTCCTTGCGGTCAATGCTGCCCTCATGTCTTTCACCGCCTTCCTGCACCACACTTTGCTGCTCAGATTTTCATGGAAGATCTCCAGAGTGACATGTAGCCACTGTAAACTATCCTTTCTAGGAGCATGTACAGAAGATAAAAATGTCACTGGCTGCATGCTGAGTGACGAAAAGCAACTACAACACCTGTAAAACACTAGATCAATGCCAGAAAAATGCCTCTTGGAGTGAGACAACACCAAGACTAGAAGGCAATGAACCAAGAGACTTTACAGAGGGGAACGGTGGAAAGATACTGGAAAAGGAGAATCCAGAGAGCAAGTTTTATTTAAACTGTTTATTTGGTCACTACTGAATGGAAACATAAGTAAAGGTGAGCTGCATTTTTACTCCTTGACTGTAAGGTGTGGATAGACAGGAAGGCTCTCTGCAAATAAACAGGGAGGTTTAAAAATAAATCCTGTGCAAGCTGGATATGTTTGCAGGCCAGCATGGTTCAGGTAAGCATTGTCAGTCAGACCAGCCATGATGCAACGAGGTAGTATCCTCTTTCTGCAGAGGTTTAAGACCCCTCCAGACAGACGTATGGAATAGTCTGCCACCCCTCTTGCCACAAGTTCACAACCTGACTTCTGAATAAGGTTAAACCCTAAAATACGAGATTTAATAACACCCCTTCCAAAGTTTTCATGCCTTTACTTCTAACTTTGAATAATCTTTCTATCCATACAAGTGACTCATTTCACTTCTGACCTTCAAGACCAAGAGAAATCACAAAAGAACAGAAAAGAAAACACAGCAAAACACCCAGGCCTGAAGAAAGGTCTCAATCTCAACCCATCAGCTGGAAATGGGACTCACTTGGATGCTATTTTTAGCTAGTACGTCAAATAAAAAACCCCACATTGTAACACAGGTGTTACAAGTGACACTGTTGGAAGAGCCTTTGCTAGGATTGTAAAATGTGGTTATCAGCCACGTCCTCTCGTGCACAACCTCTCTGGTCCAGGAATATAAGAAGACTAATAACTCCATTTTGCAAACTGAATGGCAACAAGTAAAGACATGCAGAATAGAGAGTATTCAAACTGTGAATGCCTGCCTTTTACTCGTCTCTTCTACCATCACTGAACAGGCAATATAAAGCCCTACATGATCAGCCAACCTAGAGTCCCGTCGAACACAGTGTGCCTAGCAACCCAATTTCAATCCAGTTCTTGCATTATTGGTTGCTAACAGTATCCCTGCGTGATTCAATATGGCAATCAAATAAGCTACTATACAATACAGAGGACTGTAAGAAATGAATGAAAGAAGTTACAAAATAGCAGTATTCTGTTTCCTAAATTTTCAGCCTACAGTCCACACCAGGTTCCCAGCTGGTATTTATCAGTATAGCTCTAATGACCCATTAGGCCAATTTAGACTCCTACAGATCTGGCTGTTAGTGTTTACCATTTAGCACTAAGAAGTCAATGAAAAAGCACAGGCAGTACTGTTGATTAACTGAGTGAACAGTCAGCTGATCTGCACTTTGTCCAGGCTCAGGATACATCTAATTTACACTGGATATATTAACGTTTTTTAAAACAAATAATTAGTTTAGCTGTTCCATACTAACAGTACATAAATACAGTATTCCATAGCAGTTTCCTAACATGTAATTGCATACTAACCTTATACTCCCTCTAACTCACTTCACCTGCTTTCATCCCCGTGGTTCAAAAGTTAACTTTGATACAGTAAAACTTGCAAACTGGTAAATGTATTTTAAGGACCTTTCGGAGCATCTGAACATGGAGTGTTTTCAATCTTGAATGTGCCCAAAAGAGCCACCTTTTTTCTGAACATGACTGACAATGACTGCAGTCCAGCTAGACTGACTAGTTTTTGGCTTTAACATGACACTTCCTCAGCTTAGATGTCAAAATATTTTTATCTGCAGTAATCCCACAGCTGGTGATACTGGTAAAGCTGACGATATTGGTAAAGCCGACACAGTGCAGGGATGATGCCAGCACAAATTCTTTCATGCTTCCTTTGAATTCTCTAATAACATCTGTGTCACCCTTTTCTTCTGGGTAGAGATTGCCCTCATCACTCAGGCAGGAATATCCCAGACAAAACTGCCTTAATGTCCCCTTCCCCTCCACTCTCTATCTCTATCTCTATGCCATCCTGAGTATTTATTATTTCAAGACATTTGCAAGGACTTGCTGAAGACAGCCAATTTCTGAGCCAGTTGTGAAAGGATGTGAGTGTGAAAGGAGACCCTTTGCTTTAACTTCCTCTAATTCTTTAATAAAATGGCACTCACAGACAGCGTCTCGGTTCGACAGTCCCATTCCACAGCGAAACACAGTGGCAGCTGTTCCATACCGCTATTATTGCTGTTTTTCAAGGAGACTGCCAAAGCCGAGTCTTTATCAGACAGTGTCTTTTTTCTCCTCTCTGCCTTCCTTCCAGTTACAGACAT
This sequence comes from Chionis minor, assembly GCA_013398295.1. Taxonomy (NCBI): domain Eukaryota; kingdom Metazoa; phylum Chordata; class Aves; order Charadriiformes; family Chionidae; genus Chionis; species Chionis minor. Next base: position 98,630 of record VZSF01000135.1, read on the forward strand.
ATATATTAATTCAGGAATTTGTCAAATTTTGAGTAACTGAGATATTTCAAAAAATAAAATCCTTGTTACTTCTTCTAGGAGCAGCTGTACCAGGAAAAAAAAAATCCAGCAAGCCACTCGCAAAAAAAAAAAAAAAAAGCTGTTGAATAGAAAAGAGTTGAACAGAGACCTGGATCTTTATATTTAACTTCATTTAAAAAGCTTTTTCATAACCTTAACTTCTATGTTGGATGCAGAACCGCCCTCATGCTGGGACACTAATGAAACTGTGGAGCACACACAGCCGAAGTCCCTGGGATGCCCCACCCCTCCAACACACGGTTGTGACCCAGAGCATGGAGTAGAAGCCAAATTCAGTGCTTGGCTTTGGTGGAAATCCTTTCATCACTCAACTGTCATTTCTGTAAAACAGAGGATATTAATGCACTCTCTCCCGTTAAAAGTCTCCTAGTAAAAACTGCCGTGTAGGAATCAGGCATTGCTGAATTTTTAGGTGAGGCAGCACCTGGTGCAAGTAGACACTCAGTCAACCACTTAACAATGTTCTTGTTACCGCCTGTCGTGCACCATAGGGATATCCCTCTTGCCCACAAGAGCCACCGTGCTGCACTGCCACCCTCCACCCTGCAATCCCGCGCACCACGGGCAGCCCCTCGGCACTGCTGCCGGCTCAGCGAGCCCAACACAGACACCACAGCAGCTGCAGAGCCTGTATTTCATCTTCAGCGGCACACGGTGCTCCAGATGGTGCCACAACAAGGAGGACATTGCCCTCCCCTCCCGCCCCAGTGGCATCATCACCGATCGGTCAGATCCCACATAAAACACCTTTTTGTAGACATTCATTTTTGTGCTGGGCACACAACCGTAAAACTCACCCTTGCATACAATGGAAGTGCTCCATATTTTAAAAAGAAAGCATCAAAATAATTGCACAGCAAATTATTTCTCACCTATGACAAACACCTAGTCTGTAATCTTTTGTTACTAGCAACAGCACTGACATATAAACAAAGAATAAATACCTCTTATCAGGGGGCATGTTTTGAAATCTAAACATATTCGTCAAAAATTAAAATTTGCAGGAAGCTCCTAAATCTGTTCCCGCAACTGGCAATCAGCCATTTCATACATTATGTTACTGACATACTTTAATTAGCTCTAATTCTCACATTATAATCACTGTCTAGAAAATTTGCAATGCACTTGTTATGAAGCAGTTTTGCATCTTTATCAACACACAGTGGCTTTAATCTTACAGAAGTCACAAACGCAACAAAAAAGATCTCATTTCGCATCATGAATTATGACATACCTGTCTTCCAATGAAGCACTCTGGTTTTTTGAAAGCCACTTGCAAACTAATAGCTAAAAGTATTAAAAACTCTCTTCATTGAGCACAATAAGCAGTTCTTTTGAAAAACCCTCTGAGCATATACTTCTATCTTTCTGTTCCCAAAGACCTTTGAAACTCTGCCTCACAGGATTCTGTCTATTGCCAGGAGTCAGTGACATCCAGGCTCGTCCAAGAGAGATACAGTTTTAAACCTGGCAGTGCTTAACTTCAACGTGAAGCATCAGCGTTATTGAAGCAGCAGGAATGTAAAATTGAAATTAAAGATTTCTATCATTTATACCAGTGACGTAGCTGTTGGTGTTACTAAAGTTCAGATCTCATTACTATACAGTTCTTCAATACCCACGGTTGATTTCCAAGCATTGTTCCAGGCAGGTTTAATTCAGCCCAGTTACCAAGTGCAGAGTTTTATGAATTTGCTGGATCTGCTAGATGAACCATAATTCCCCATAAGTAGTAAAAATAAAAGCAAAACTGGTGCAGGTGAATGAAAGCCAAAAGAATAATCAGCACAAAACCTTGAGCAGTAAAGCTTTTGAATTGCAAGCTATTTGGTCTGAGCAGAGACTGGCAATACAATGGCTTCTCTGCTTGCTGCAATGCACTTCAAGCACAGATACTTCTCCCTCCAGGTGCTTAGCTGTCAGGAAAAAAAAAAAAAAAAAGGCTAGAAATGCACCTTACCCCCAAGCAAAAGATATACTCTGGCTTTTGCCTTATTTTACTAACGTATCTCTCTGTGCAGAGGTACAAATCCACATTAAACACTAATTGTTTCCTTCTTCCACAAGTGAGCCTCCTTTGAAGAACTCCAGAAATAAGACAGTCAATTATTTGCACACAAAAAGCCAGATTTGATGGCACTGATCAATTTTCATCAATCATGAAGCAACAAAGAGGCATCAAGGGCATTGCATGCTGGACAATAAATGAAGCATTCAAGGATGAAAAGGCAAGTGTGGATGCAGGTGCCAGGCATGGGTTTGAGTATGATGCCACACATAAATGGTGCATAGAGAGGAATAGGAGACATATGGCAACCGATCTGTGCTGCAATCCATCCCTGTCCACTGCATGCTCTATTTCGTGGTTCTGCACAGGCACTTCACTCAAAAAGCTTGCTCACCCTGTGCAGCAAGAGCAGCTGCAACAGAATCTGCCCCTCAGTGTAGGAGGAAAATGAATACTGAGCAGAACAGGAGTCCCCACCCTCATGACACCAGTTAACAGTTTTGCCAGTATGTGACCTTTTGTTTGCCATCAAATCATCTCTCTAGCAGTCAAATCATATGTTTGTCTATTCATCAGATCCTCTGAACATTCAAACCACCTGTTCACATACACAAAGGCTGCTTGGATCCTTCCTGCCCTCTATTGTGGCAGCTCAATAACTAAGACAGGGAGCTCCCAGCTGGGTATAAGCAGTAGAGAAACACTGCACAGCCAGAGGGGAAAGAGATGTCGGAAGAGCACACTTATATAGGGAGAAAATTAGAGTCTGGAAACTCAGCGACCAGTCATCCCTTTTCTCATGAGTGTCATAAAAGAAAGATCCTCAGAATAATTACTACAGTAGCAATGTTAAAATGTTAATTTGTACAGTACCCTGTGGAGCATGCAGTGCTGATTGACATTTTGGCTGGAAAAGGAACCTTACTTAGCAATCTCTGTTTGCTGAATTAAAGCACTAATAGAGGCAGTTTAATAAAAATGATGTCACCCTATTTGAAACAAACCCAAAGGAAAGAAATGTTTTTATTGGTTTGCACCTGCAACTGTACACTGATATTCAGACATAGGGATTTCCAGGATCTCAGTATGGGTGGATTTGAATCCCCAGCAATAAAAGTTTATGGCAAATCTCTATAAAATTCTACCAGTAAAACTGCCCCCAGATGAACACGTGATGTTTGCAGAAGCAGCAATGTGTTGGTATTTAATTTCATCACACCGATGAATATCCACTTAAGTTGGTCCACGTTTATCACCCTGACGACCTCACCCAACGGTAGCCACTTCATTTTAAGCCTGTCATCTAAACTGGCACTGGTCATCTAAATTCCTGCACAGATAAGAGAGAGAGAGAAGGACGTCTGGTGTATACTCACCTTGTCCAGCTACAGGTGTCTAATACAAGTTAGGATAATTCATCAGTGGATGTGATTCTTCTTCCTGGCTCTTCAGATGAGACAAAAAGCTCCCTTGAGGCAGCTAAAATTAGGTGAGATGGATCCCAGCATACCCACCTCCACTATTAATGAATGCAGCTTAAAGAGGAGGGAAATAATATCCCTGCATCCCTGTCCCATGGACAACTTAGGGTCTCAGAGACTGAAAGTCCCATCTTAAAAGAATTTAAAGTCCATCTACATGGAACTTATAAGTTTAAAGTCTAAAAGTATGACCCTGAAACCCTCTGTGGCAGGCAGGCAAAGCGTAGAAAGTCTCACTACTTACTACAGCATTTCCCAAACAATGAGAGCTAAGTCAGTCTCATGAGTGAGCAGCTCAGGGCCCAAATGGTATACAATCCCTGTTTGGATGCACAAATTTAAAGTGTCCTTGATCTAAGTCCCTATGTAGGAACTAAACTGTGAGCCCACAAAAGAGAACATCAGAGAGACCTGAAGGTGCTCAGTAACTCCAGACATTAGGCCACATTGTCCAGATGAAGGAGTACGTTTCAGGGATAAGGTGGGCAGGGTGTTGCTGAGCAGTGAAAACAGTTGAGAGTGCACGAAGTCTGCAAAATGTAGGCGCACAATATTCCAAACTCAGCACCAGAAATGTTCAGTTTATTTTGGTTTTGTCGGGTATTTTTAATTTTTAAACATACTTTCCCATGTTCAGCGATAGCTCCATTTCTTTTCTGTCTCACTGAGCTACAATTACAGCAGTGACGTCTGTATGGGGATAGCTTGAAGAAGTCCTCACTCAGGAGTATGGCTGCCTTGCTCAAGATACATGCATCCCAGACAGCCTGTGCCTCTGCAAGAATCTAACCATCCAGGGAGAAGAGATATGCATGAAGCAGAAATAAAATCAAACGAGGAGAGCTGAAAGAAACACTAAAATAATAACTAACAGCTTAAAAAAGGGTCACAGCTCATCAATTGTTTGCTAAGTGCTTCATGCTTTTGCATCGCAGTAGAGCTCAATTTGAGGGAAAGGCTGGACTGAGTCCCATTCTGAAACAGTGTTTCTCACTCACAGAAATAAAAAATAAAATAAAAAAAAAAAGGTGATGGTGCTTGTGGGAAATGCTGAGTGAGGTCCCTCCACAGCTCTCAGGACTCACCGGCTGGGCTGAGGCAAGCTGGGGTCTGAAACTGGGGTGAGCACCCTGTGTTTGGTGCAATGGTGGGGAGGTATGGAGACGGACAAAAGGCAGCAGAGCCTGCAGGACCAGAGCTGCTGTTACAAGTCCAGCAGAAACACCCATGGGGAAACACACCGTCCTGTTTGCGCGGGTGCTCTACGTGGGCAGTGCAGAGAGGAAAGCACAGAGCCCCACGCAGCCCAGACAGAACCACCACGAACCCCACCTGAGTGCCCTCCGTAAGCTACGAGACAGACAATGCGATGGGGAGAAACTGCCTATCACCCTGTAACACTTCACGTTGGACAAACTAAAATGACACAACCCATCTCGGCATTTCTCTCCCCACAGTATGAGAACAGTGTCCGTACGGTCAGCCCGTGGCAGTCTGAGGGAAAGCATCTTTTGGGATACACTCAGTGCAACCCAGGCTGGACTCCATTTGATATCCAGACAGTAACACTTTTAACGTTTCGCAGATTGAGCTACTCAGACTGTGTTTATTCTTAGATGGCACTAGCATTAGATTAGTGTCAGCCTGTATTTTTGTACTTAGCTTGAAGTCTGCTGCTTCCATTTCAGGCCTGGAGAAAGTTTTCTACACCTAAAAGTTTATCCAATTTTTTCCAATTATAGCCACCAGTTCTGAAAAGATATTATCTTTTCTATGTGCCTGGGACTATCACAGCCGTAAGGAAACTACCGCAATACTGAATTTGGTGCCTGAATGGATATTGCCCAAAATGAAGAAAAATGAAGCCACATTACTATTTAGTTCTCAAATTTACACACCATCCCCAGAAGACCTATGTCCCCAAACCTGTAAATATTACTCATTTTTAACCTCTGTATGCAACTAGGTAGAGACTTTCAAACACTAAGAAATGATCTCTTTCACTCAGCTACTCAACTCCACAGGAAATAATTTAAACAAGAAATGTGCTCCAACACACTAAAAAAACATTCTTGGAACAAAAACAAGCACTATACAGCAAACCGTAAAACGCTTCCAAAATAATTTGATAACAGGCAAAACAAAAAAAAAAAAAAAGAAATATTAACATGATGAAAACACCTACCGCCAACAACAAATTGAGCTGGAAATCCTATGAAAGCATAAACAAAAATAACAATAAAGTCAGATTGGACACCCTTGGACACAAATCTGGAAAAAAGACTATTTCTTGAACAGCAAGAGAGTAATAAAACCCCAAACCTCTTAAACTTATAATATTTTTGTGACCCATATGTTTCTTCATTAAGCTAATCCCATTAACTCCTGACCAACAGGTAACAAACTTAGCTGCCAGTTCCAACGATACAAGAAACAGCACTTGGCAATCCATGGCAGTAATTTACTTTTTCCTCTGCCAAGTAAATAACTATTAACCTCAGCCTGGTCTAATATCTAAGGCTCCGTCATTAAGATGAGAAAGAAATCCCGGAAGATGTGTAAACTGTCTTGCTATAGAGGTGGCACTTGCTCGAAAGCAAAGCTGTCCCGCAGCCACCTCCCCAACCCCGCCCTGCACATGTGCGAGACTTTTCCTTTTCATGTGCCACAGGTATCTGGGGAAGACACACATGTTAACAGGCAGCTCATGGTCCCAGAGAAAGGTAAGACGCCTACAAATAAAAAATATTACACATAGGCAAATGTGCTGATACTTTGTCTACATACTTCTTTCCACCTATACAGCATTGGAAATAATTTTTTATTTGGTTGAAGAAACGCACAGAAGGTCAGCTCAATCTTGTGCTTTCTATGGGTTACACTACCTGATTTGACTGCCAAACACAGTTTAATATCTCCAAATATAGCTCCTGTATGTCTTTTTCTAAAGTCTCCAGAGAAGGGCTGGACACAAATCTGCTTGTCCCTGTTCCCAAAACTAATTACGTTCAGTGGCACATCCCCTCCCATACACTCCCTCTCCATCCTGCTCCACTCCCCCCAGCCTTCTGTTAGCAGCAGAGAAATGAGAGGAGATTATAACTAACATCAGGCACATTTCAAACGAAGTCTGCTATAGCATTTTCCCACAAAACTATCACTTATTTCCTAATAATAATTTATTTATGCATTTGTACCCAAACAGACAATAGTTTGGGTCACAAATGGTGCACAAAACTGACAAAGAATCACACAGTTTCTTAACATGGCTGTATTCCTGCTGCAAAAGGTGGCAACTCTAATAGGCTTCGGTTTTGCAGAAATAATAATGCAAGAGTATAACGGTGAAGTGAAAGGTCAGTCTGACCTTCACTTTGACAGGTTTTAGACATTAAAGGTTAACACACATAAAAGATGTTAGCTCCATCCCAAAGACTCCTTTCCAGGCACTCTTTTGTGTACAGAAACGTTTCCACATGAGTGCAAGCGAGTCTTAAATGATATTTTAACTGGTTTTAGATAAATCAATGCAAGCCTCTCCGAGGACACTTACATTGATTTAAGGAATTCAGACTGCGAGACTGTGGTAAAAGACACCGTCTCCACACCCTGTGCTCCACTCTGGACACCCCGGGGCGGGGTCTGGCTCCGACAGCAGACAGGCAAGGGCTGGCATCTGCCGGGGTGACGCTCCCAGGTGCCTCCCAACCCCTGCGTGCTCCCACCGCGCGACAGAGATGGTCTCATCAGTGATGCATCATAACCTCATTTTTCTTGACTAGGGTTCATCTTCTTTTCATTATGGATGCATTAATTAGTTAATGAGGAGGAACTGCCACTGTTAAAAGACTGAGGTGTAATGCAAGGACTCAACTGGCATGAACTGGATTTCAAAACCTGTGTGGAGCCATATAATCTGTTGTTTAATGGGACTTCACAGCTCTCCCTGTCACACTGATATTTTTGCATTTGATATGACAGAATTTCTCCCCCTGCCCCTCGTGCCCAGTAATGTACACCTCTGAAGGAAATGAGGAGAGGGGATCAGTTTTCAAAGACAAATGGAAATTTAATTCCACAAGTCCAGAGAAATTGCAAACAGAAAAATTTTATCTAGGTAATACTCATGAGCCAGAACACTGACAAGGACATATTGTAAACTGCAGGCTCCAAAAAAAAAAAAAAAAACAAAAAAACAAATCCTGTTCTAAAATAGAAGCAGCACTATTTAATTACTTCACCGATTTCTCTTCTGGCAAAAGCATCAGCTAAGTAAATAAATATTTCAGCGTAGAGCTGTGATTCCTTATGGCTCTGGCTTTGGCCAGGTTGACAAATAAAACTAGCATAAACCTCAAAACCTGGGAGGCAAACAGTTATCTCATTAAAGTGCAGCACATTAACTTGCAGCCATCAGCTCTGCTGCATGCTGTGCTGTGAATAAATTAAATGTGAATTCAGAAGAATTCTGGCTGGCTGTGTCTGACAAGCTTTATTACCGTGCATATACCAGCAATCATCTCCCCAGTTTTGCAGGAAAAAAAATATTAAGGAGGCAAGAGCAAAGGAGTCCAAGCTTATCTTCTCTGGCAGTGGAGCGGCTAAACTAATGCCAGAGACGGCCTCACACGAATGCTTTGATAGCAAATACTCAAACAGAACTGATCTTTTGGACAACCACCAGAGAAGCAGATATTTTGGTGACCTACCATTAGCAGCTTCTCCTTGTGACCATACCTAGTGAGTGGCTATAGCTTATGCAAACACAGTCCGTGCTCACTCAAAAATGCAATCTGAGCACCAAATATGTTGGTTTTGGGCTCAGTCAGGCACATATCACAGTGGCAGCCACTGAATACTGTATTTTCCTGGGGCAGCAGGAAATATTTCCCCATCATCTTCAGTTCTTTTCCAGTATTTCTTGTAGTGTTATTAAGCTCCTTTATCCAGGAAGCATAAAGAGGCTCTAACATATTAGCTGTATTTCATCCATTTCAAATGAAACATCTGACTACAAAAAACAAGGATTAACATTTCTTTTCCAATGTACTTTTTTAAGTTCTACCCCACTAATGAAAATCAATACAGACATAATAGAAATTAGTGAATTTCAATTAGGTGAAACCATCAGACAACCAAAATGTGAATGACAACCATCTCTAGCCACTCTAGCTGGCTCAGGTCTTGCAAGCCACCACCACAAATGCAGGCATTCAGGACTGAAGCGATAGCAGGTCATTGATTCAGCACACAGAGGGAACACATAAATACACACCAACAAGTTTTACATCTGTGCTTACATGATATCGTTATTCAGATGGGCTCAATAATAATTTAATAATATACGATGTGGGGCATGAGCTCTTGAAGACTTTGTGGCTGGATTAGTTCAATGGAGATGCCATTATGTGACAACAGTCAAAGAATATGCAAAAGCAGAATTTGGGCCATTGGCGTAACTATAAATAGAAGCACATGAAACTATTTTCTCCCATTAAAACTAACACCTTGGTATCCGTGAAAGTAAAACCCTGTAGCTCCAGCCTTATTTAAATGTGCAGGCACATTAAACTACATAATGTCAGAAAGTCTCCTGGACAAAAGCACATTGAATTCCAATTAGTTCAGATTGATGGGGAATTAAAAATTAACCTTTTATTCATCAATATTTCAAAGCCCTATTAGGCTGCATTCAGTAGAGAATGTCCTTAGCACGCATCCAGCAGTGTCCTACAGAACAATCACAGCAAAGCTGGGAAGGATGACAAGCATTTAACTGAAGAAAATAGAAGGACAGTTTGCCCAAAGCCTCCAAAGCCAGCGGCCATTTCACTGCCAAAAGTTTAATTCTACAAATACTTTGAAAAAGATTTCTTACTTCTAAGGAATCCTAGCACACAAGGTTCCTGTGTCAGTTTTTTGTTCTACAGATGTGAAAGTTTCACTTCAAAAGCAGCATCACAGTGAAATTAAGTAAGACTCCTCCTTTGGTCCGATTGATAGTATGTGCAGCTACAGCGACAGCATCCATTTCAACTTAAAAACATGGTCCATATATCCTTCGCGGACCTCTGATGAGGCACACATTCTTCATGACATTGTCCCTGGAAAGGTGACTGCTCTCTCCACAACTGTCACCATTTCTAAAGCCCTTCAAACCCACTAGAACAACGCTAGAACTGGAAACAAACTGTGGCACTGGATGAATGTGGGTAATCGACTGCATCATCTTACAAATTCCAGTGTCACTGCAGCAGCTCTCTGAATTGCTCTTAACTACATGAGTTGAAATATTTCCGTGACTGTCCAGCAAAAGTAATTCCTGATCCTGATTCCTAGCCAAAGATGATTGTCTTGTTAATGGTTCCTAACCACTGTACCAAACACAGATACTCAGCAGCCACTGGTGGATGGCCAGGGGGGTGAGGAAAGCACAGAGAAAAGATATTGAAAATCCCAACTCATAAACCGAAAAACCTCGAAGACAAGACAGAAAATGACAATGCAACAAAGCAGATCACCTATAGCAGAAAAGGCTAGACAAGGCAGAAGACAAGGCAGTGCAAGGGGACAGAAACAGAAACACAGTCATAATAACCTACAGTGCAAGAGATTTTCAGCAGAGCCAAGGAAACGTAAAGGAGGCTTTGCATATAGGCATTTGTTATTTTGCTTCAGATGACCCATGCTTTAGTCTACAGGCAAAATACATGTGTTCCAGGGAAGATTCTGTGTGAAACCACTGTTAATGGTCAGAGTCTGGAAGGAGCCCACCCTACGCTGCCATCCACACACAGACGGACCTCTGCCAGAGGCACGCTTGAGCTACTAAAAAGGCTTCCAGGCAGAGACGGCACTTGACCTGGGGCCCTATATCCTACAGTTTCATAACCTAAGAGGAAGTATCAACACGGAGTCATTCACAAGGAATGTGCCCCTACGACAGGGTTACTGACCTTAAGTGTATTCTTGCAAACACACAAGATCAAAGCATGGGGCTGCTACAAGAGCCTGCTTGCCACCTGCAGCAGGAAGGTGGGCTGCAGGACTGACACACAGAGGAGTCGGGGGATTAAAGCCAGCCCACACCAGAACACAAACAGCCTTTTTTCAAGTTTGGTTCCCCCCAGCAGCTTTTTCCAGCCAAATCAGATAGATCATGTGCAAGTGCTGGGGAAAAAAAGAAATTAATTGAGAGAAAGGAAATAATTGTCATTTATCTTTTAAGTAGCTGGAAGATGACCAGACACTACAGTGGAGTGTCTGAGCCAGGATCTGGTAACTGAACCTAAATTTTCTACGGTACTTTCATTTACAAGATGTAAAGATAGGAACTATCCAGTAAATAAAAATAATTTGCCTTGACAAATACAATCTTTTCCTTGTAAAACAGTATGGCAACCACTACTATAGAGTACCTAAGCAGACACAACTTATGTGCGTTCTCTGAGAGTTCCCACGTGGGTTCTTGTCAGAGTAAGACAGGTATTGCTGCTCAACTGCTTCTGTACCACCCAGAGTGCTGCACAAGTGAAGAACAGAGAATTGGAGAAGACAGTGGCAATGTTTAGTCTGAAAAAGGATTGTTCAGTTTTTGAGGGTTCCCTACAAAGACAGAACTTTCTAAACAATTTTTTTGTTTCTAGCTTTTTCATCTATCACTCAATTTGATCCATGTACCTTGTGCAGCTTGCAAAACAAATTCTAACTTCATCCCTTATGAACTTTCAACAGGGAGTTGCCCCCTGAATGAGCAAACATGGAAAAATACATACAGCAGCACACACAGATATGTATATGTATTGGAGTCAATGCAATCATTAATGCATGTCCAAATTATTGTATCTATTAACCAAGTGATTACTCTAGTATCACGTGAAACCTAGCTCTTTATCCTTTGAAGGCCTGATCTGCTTTCCTGGGGACGAAAAATTATGCCTTGTTTTCAAAAAGGCAGACTTCAAAAAAACCCCAGGATTTGGCCCAGGATAGTTTTTCAGTTCTTGAGACCTCTACTCTCACTCACTCATCAAAAAAAGCCCAGCAGCCAATGCAACTTCAAACGCGGCCCTTTAACCTGTGGAGGTTTTTTTGGGGGTTGGTGGGTTGGCCTTTTAAAAGAATTTATGATTTTACTAAAATTACCCTTATGCAGGACTGAAGCGTGCTAAGCCATGGGCAGTCTCTGCCCTGGACATCATACTGTCTAAAACAAGGACAAGAGATGGACAGACAAAGAAGGCAAAGGAAGAAAAAGACAATGCTGCATAACACTACTGGTGGCAGCCACAAATGGAGAGAGAATTCATTTTTCAAATCCTTGTTCATGTTCACATCAGGTTTGCATACATACTCCCAGTCCAGGAAGAGTAACACACTACTGCCAGAGACACTCTTAGTTCTCCTACCTGGAAGTTTAGTCTAACGAGGACCTGACTCACAATAGTAATGTGCTGGTCTCTAGCAAGTGTTTGATCATGTAACTGTACAAATTCAACATAACTTTAAAATAACATGTCTCCTAACGGCTCTTTTCAGCACCCGAGGTCTGTGCCCAAATACAGCACAGCACAAACCCAGGACCTTTAATCTTCAAGCCCTTTCAGAATGCGCAGCAGGGAGAGGGACAGTTTCGACCAACCTGCCCCTGTGTGTCCATTTTGAACAACATGTTTCAAAGAGCTAATTTCCAGAATTTAGGAAAGAAACCCCAGTCACTGAAGCATCTCTTCAGAGGAAAGGCGAGCAAGTAGTCTTGAAGTCCAGATATGAGTGATACTATTACCTTCCCTCAGCTTTGAGGAGGTAAGTTAGCTACAAAGCCCTGTGTTCAGCCAGTTGAAATATTTGATGAAGTTAGTCCTTCAGGTACTTTTAATAACCGCTTCTCAAATCAGTGGCACAGCTGATGTCTGACACAGATCTAAGGACACTGAATATTGCTAGCTGTAGTGTACCAATTAAGTAGTGATGAACTTCAAGCAGAAAAATCATACTGCATTTTTATTTCTTTACCCTGAAAGACCTGTACAAAGAGGATAATTAATTGAGAAGATCACTATAGGTGAAAGTCTAGGTCAACAATTGGAAAAAAAAATGAATGTATTAATCATATATAGACACACAATTTAAAAAAAATATATTTTTCACTCATGTATATATGAACAAAAAAGTGTGCAGGACTCCTTTGAATGGGGAGTTACCTTGCAACATGCACAGCCACCTTTCAACGGCTGTGATGGATCCTGTGACGGTACCACATCTGCCTGTTCCAATGCCTGACCACCCTTTCAGCGAAGAATTATTTCCTAATATCCAATCTAAACCTCCCTGGCGCAACTTAAGGCCACTTCCTGTCATCTATTGCTTGTTATTTGGGAGAAGAGACCAATCCCCACATCACTGCAATCTCCCTTCAGGTAGCTGTAGAGAGCAGTAAGGTCTCAGCTGTTCCTCATAAGACTTGTGCTCCAGACCCCTCAACCAACTTCACTGCCCTTCTCTGGACACACTCCAGCATCTCAGTATCTTTCTTGTAGTGAGGGGCCCAAAACTGCACACAGTACTCAAGGTGGGGCCTCACCAGTGCCGAGTACAGGGGGATGATTCCCCTACCTAGTCCTGCTGGCCACACTATTCCTGATACCAGCCAGGATGTTTCTGGCCACCTGGGCACGCTACTAGTTCATCTTCAGCCATCTGTTGACCAACACCCCCAAGTCCTTTTCCACCAGGCAGTTTCCAGCCACTCCTCCCCAAGCCTGTAGCGCTGCCTGGGGTTGTTGTGACCCAAGTGCAGGACCCGGCACTTGGCCTTGCTGAACCTCATACCGTTGGCCTCAGCCCATCGATCCAGCCTGTCCAGCTCCCTCTGCAGAGCCTTCCTGCCCTCAAGCAGATCAACACTCCCACCTAACTTGATGTCAGCTGCAAACTTACTGAGGGTGCACTCAATCTCCTCATCCAGGTTGTTGATAAAAATATTAAACAGAACCGGCTCCAGTACTGAGCCCTGGGGAACACCACTTGTGATTTGCGAATGGATTTAACGCCATTCACCACTACAGTTTGTGCCCAGCTATCCAGCCAGTTTTTGACCCAGCGAAGAGTATACGCATCCAAGCCACGAGCAGACAGTTTCTCCAGGAGAATGCTGTGGGAAATGGTGTTAAAGGCTTTACCAAAGTCCGGGTAGACAACATCCACAGCTTTTCCCTCATCCACTAAGTGGATCATGTTAGTAAGCAGGACCTGCCTTTCATAAACCCGTGTTGACTGGTCCTGGTCACCTGGTTGTCCTGTATGTGCTATCTAAGGGCACTCAGGATGATCTGCTCCACAACCTTCCTTGGCACTAAGGTCAGAATGGCAGACCTGTAGTTCCCTGGATCCTCCTTCTGGCCCTTCTTGTAGATGGGTGTCACATTTGCTAACCTCCAGTCAACTGGGACCTTCCCAGTTAGGCAGGACTGCTGAAAAATGATGGAAAGTGGCTTGGTTGGCCCTTCCACCCAAGGGTACTGAGGGAGCTGGCAGATCCCATCCAGTCCCGTTGACTCATGTATGGCTAGGTGGTGTAGCAGGTCGCTCACCATTTCCCTTTGGATTACAGGGGTTTCATTCTGCTCCCTGCCTCTGCTTTCTAGCTGAGGGCGCTGGGTACTCAGGGAACAACTGGTCTTACTATTAAAGACTGAGGCAAAGAAGGCATTAAGTACCTCAGCCTTTTCCTCAGCCTTTGTCACCATGTTTCCACACCTATCTACTAAAGGATGGAGCTTCCCCTAAGTCCTGTTTTTATCGCTAGTGTAATTATAGAAACTTTTTTAATTGCCCTCAACATCAGAAGCCAGGTTAAGTTCCCATTGGGCTTTGTCCCTTCTGATTTTCTCCCTACATAGCCTCACAGCATCTTTGTAGTCCTCCTGAGTGGCCTATCTCTTCTTCCAAAGGCCATAAATTTTCCTTTTTCCCCCGAGTGGCAACCATAGCTCTCTGTTCAGCCAGTGTGGTCTTCACCAACAGCTTGTTTTTCAGCGCGTGGGGCCAGCTTGCTCCTGCACCTTTAAGACTTCCTTCTTAAAAAACATACTGCCTTCCTGGACTCCTTTGCCCTTCAGGACTGTCTCCCAAGGGGTTCTGTCAATTAGGCTCCTGAAAACACCAAAGTGCACCCTCTGGAAGTCCATGGTGGCAGTCCAGCTGACCCACCCCCTTGCTTCTCCAAGAACTGAAAACTCTTATCATTTCATGACCACTATGCCCAGGATGGCCTCCAGCGCAGCACAATTGAAACTCCACATTTAAACTAGTTCCTGTGAAAGTGTAGTCATATATGTGTGTTACCTGAGCAAGTGCCAGCAAAAATCCCAAACTGTCAGGTATGCAGTTGTTAAATATGTTAAATACCACAGAAAAATATTTGCATTCCGTAAATCACCACCTGACATTAAGCACCTGGAAGCCTGAAAAATATATACAGGTACCATTTGCTTCTTGGGAGTCCAGTACTTGTGTTGTATTTAACACATAATGTATTCTTTGTATGTAACAAAGAATTTAAAAATGTTNGTCTTACTATTAAAGACTGAGGCAAAGAAGGCATTAAGTACCTCAGCCTTTTCCTCAGCCTTTGTCACCATGTTTCCACACCTATCTACTAAAGGATGGAGCTTCCCCTAAGTCCTGTTTTTATCGCTAGTGTAATTATAGAAACTTTTTTAATTGCCCTCAACATCAGAAGCCAGGTTAAGTTCCCATTGGGCTTTGTCCCTTCTGATTTTCTCCCTACATAGCCTCACAGCATCTTTGTAGTCCTCCTGAGTGGCCTATCTCTTCTTCCAAAGGCCATAAATTTTCCTTTTTCCCCCGAGTGGCAACCATAGCTCTCTGTTCAGCCAGTGTGGTCTTCACCAACAGCTTGTTTTTCAGCGCGTGGGGCCAGCTTGCTCCTGCACCTTTAAGACTTCCTTCTTAAAAAACATACTGCCTTCCTGGACTCCTTTGCCCTTCAGGACTGTCTCCCAAGGGGTTCTGTCAATTAGGCTCCTGAAAACACCAAAGTGCACCCTCTGGAAGTCCATGGTGGCAGTCCAGCTGACCCACCCCCTTGCTTCTCCAAGAACTGAAAACTCTTATCATTTCATGACCACTATGCCCAGGATGGCCTCCAGCGCAGCACAATTGAAACTCCACATTTAAACTAGTTCCTGTGAAAGTGTAGTCATATATGTGTGTTACCTGAGCAAGTGCCAGCAAAAATCCCAAACTGTCAGGTATGCAGTTGTTAAATATGTTAAATACCACAGAAAAATATTTGCATTCCGTAAATCACCACCTGACATTAAGCACCTGGAAGCCTGAAAAATATATACAGGTACCATTTGCTTCTTGGGAGTCCAGTACTTGTGTTGTATTTAACACATAATGTATTCTTTGTATGTAACAAAGAATTTAAAAATGTTTTCATGCACATTACCTTTAGCTTCTGCTGATCACCTGTTGAACAGATTCACTGCCTTCACATGCCTTACAGTTTTTTTTTGTAGCTCAGCTGTTCACACTTCCAGGTCTCAGACATATTCCAAGCACATAGATTCACTCTTCACATTATGTAGCTTAGTCCACAGTTTGCTTTGAAGCAGTGAATTTGGCTGGAACTAATAATACTGTTCACATTTTGCAGCCTATATATCAGTCAGATTCATCAATTTATTCTCCTGTGAATAGTAGTGCGTAAACTCATTCAGATTAGTTTCACACACTCAATTGCTTGTCATAAGAAAGGTTATGTGAGTGTTCAGTAAAGTTCAATGGGTCACTACATTCAAGAACTACCTTCTCATACTTTTAATTTACTATTGCCCAAATGCTTTTAACCTGCTGAACCAGGATCACAGCCACATTGTACCCTGTTCACATTCCAACTTCTTCTGTTTTGAGGATACAAGTAAGCTTTTAGAATTTGAGCCTTTAGAAAACATCTTAAGAACACAGCTCTACCTAAGCAACTCTGATACTGGAAAAATTATACTCTAGCCAGAGAAACTGAATACAAGTTAGAGCTGACAACATGTTTTTCTGCTCTGTCTACCCCAATCTACCCCACAACAGCCTGTGTTTATAAATCCATTCTAAACTGTCCACATTTGAGATCTCAGTCCGCTGAAGGGAAAATAGACATCCAAAGAAAAACCCTTAACAAACATTTCTTTTTCTACCAAAAAAAGATGAAAATACAAAAGAAATTACCCAATTCCAACTCTACAAAATAATAGTTTGATTTTTAAAATACTGAAGATGAAAAATTTCATAAATAATGTTAAAAGACAATAACAGTAAGGAAAGCAAAACTTCTACAAGTTAACAGGACTGCACTATCTTCTGTGTAAGTCAAGTAATTAAGTCTAATGATTATGAAGGAATAAATAAAGTGAGAAAAAAAATCTAGTTAGAAATTGTTGCAGCCATGATTAAATGCCCTTGATTAACTGTGCCACAATTATCACTCCTTGTTCAATCTGGAGAGCAATACTGTGTCTGCCCATCTATTCCCTGCATATTGTTTGAGTGTATTCAGGTATCACTGCCTGTTTCTGGCTCCTAAAAACCTAATTTTTGCTCCTGCAAGACTAAAAAAGACTCACTGCTTGAGAGCGTGTACAAGTAAACCAGTCATTTAGCTATTCAGATAAAATTCCTCCTGAAACAGACAGAAAAATTGACATTGCAGTGAATAATTCTTTCATAACCTTATCAGGAGTAGCCTCTGCCTCTTGCAGGTTTTCCTTTTTTTAAATAAAAAGAAGTACTAATGGTTTGGTTTCTGACAGATCTTGGAAGACCCTGCAAAGTGTTGATACTACCAAACTTTACAGGTCTTGGAGGTAATAGAAAAAGGATTATTTCTGCTAGATCATTTATCCTAAACTAACAAGTCACGTTCTCCATTTCATAAAACATTTTCTACTAATTAAATCAGCAAGAAATAACATTTTTTATGTATGATTACCTATCAATCTAAGCTTACAAATTTTATTTTTCAATAACGCCTGCAAGGTATTGTTTTAGAGGAAAGTAATCTTACATGGATGGTTTATAGAATAGAAACGCTCAAGGGAATTAACAGACAATATCTTCAGATTCACACAAAAATCATATTAGAACTCAACACAGGCTGTTCAACAAAAACAGTTCCACAAGAGAAGTGGATTTAAAACACTGGAGGCAGAAACATACTTAGTTCTCAAGTATTTCCAGCTCATCTTGGCTCTTTGTCAAGACTTTCCATCCTGCAAGTCCTACTTCTGATCAAAGTCCACACTCACCAAGAACTGAAACATGTAACATAAGTGGTTTGGGTTTTGTTTTGATTTTAAATATCTATATTACAGGTGTCACAGAAAGGGAAGCTTTCAACTAGAAATCTGTTCATTTTTGAAACAGCTTTAAAACAGGAGCTTAATATGGAGAGTCTTGGTGGAGTACAGCATTCTGTACAGAGGCGTTCAGCTCCCTGCAAATGACTCCTTCACAAAAAATGTCCTGTTTGTAAAATGACCCAGACAGGAGTTAGAAAACCCACAAGATCTGGAAAAACTCACAGAATAAAAAGCTACCTTGACCCTCAGGCTCTCTGAACAGAACTAGCTGAACATTTTTCACGGTCTTGAAAAAGCATGCATCTCTCCATCCAGCATCACCAAAAGATTCCGAAGACGCACAAGTGTTTCAGTGAAACAAAAGCAAAGCTTATGCCATTTTTAGTAGCTGAAGACTGCAAGAATGTACATGAGAAGAAGCAGAGCTGCTTGTCACTGTTCTTGCTCTTCCCTATAACTCTGGATACAGTCACTGCTGGAGGGCAGGACAAGAGGGAGAGGGCAGTACAGCTATTTATATGGCACTTCAAAAATAATGTCTTGGTTTGAAATAAATCCTCTGGGTTTGATATATCTCGCCATTACTGAATTAATACATTTAAATTGGGCGATGACTGAAGTATTTTTTTTTTTATGTTTTAATAAGAAAATGCCTATTTTTCCATCCCAAAAAAAGTCTTCCTTTCTCATTGGCTTCTGTCATTGGCTAATGAAAAAAAAAAATCAAACACACACATCTGTTACTTTCCAGATTCTTTTCCTGACAATATGGAATTTACTGGAATTTAAGATCAGGCTCTCTACAGACCACTAAGACCACAACAGGTAATGGCTATTTATACTGGACTGCTGCAGAAGAAGAAATCAGTTCAAGCCACAGAATCATTCCACTCAATAGATTCTACCGCAACCCCGAAACCCTGTCCTGAGATGGAGTGTTTTTCTGGAAAGAACTCTAAACTCACTTTAACAGATTTCACTTCTCAATCTATCAGTTGTGCTCGCAGTCTCATTGGTAAAAACACACAGTTTAATTCCAAGCAGAATAGATACGGAGTAAAAATGACATCTATATTTCAACTCTTGACTACCCCCAGAGCATGCTGCGATAGTTATGTTCCTACTGGAGAGCCACCCTGAAAAAAAATTGCTCATATTCTTTAATCAGACTCAGAAACATTTTCGTACTCTGTAGGAAGAGACAGCTCCATCAAA
Organism: Chionis minor; assembly: GCA_013398295.1. NCBI lineage: Eukaryota > Metazoa > Chordata > Aves > Charadriiformes > Chionidae > Chionis > Chionis minor. The sequence goes on from VZSF01000135.1 coordinate 117,796, forward strand.
AATATGAATCTCACAGGGACTCTAACACCAACCTTCTTCATGGTCTTGATGTAGCAAACGGTCTCCTCAGCATTTCATAATGTCTTCTGTCAGAATAAAATTTGGCATCAAAAGCTTCAAAAGGGCAGCTTGTTGAATAGTTTACAGGACATCATCTTCAACTGAACTCCAAAGACAGTGAGACTGCAATGCACAGGAGCAGCAAAGATTTCAGCCTCTTCTCCTGATATCGCCAGCTTCCCCCTTCTCCCTTGCGGCTGGGGTAAGCAATTCCACACCATCTGCTCTTCTTCAGGCTTTGAGATTCTGCTCCAACATATTACTCAGCAATAGCCTCTTCTTAGGCGACCAGACAACTTTTTTGGTTTATGGAGCGCAGCAGTCAGAAACACACTCTTTTATACAGAATGATGCTGCGACATACCTGAACTTCAATTACTCTTCAAAAGGCATAATTGTCTTTATGAGGGTAAAAAGAGGACTGTATTAGGGATGGAAGGGCTGTTCAGGTAGTATGAACAGAGTAGCAAATACCACGGTAATCGTGTGGGGTTTTGGCTTGGTTCTTTCATTCCTTTGCAGATTCACAAACAACTCACTATCAGCATCACTCTCTAGAGGAGAAGACAGTAATTTGATATCATGCAGGCTCCCTACTAGGCATCACAGCATTTTAACACACATTCAGGAACTGTGTAAATTAAAACTAACACAAATTTTTATAAGTATGTTATTTTTACAAGTTAAACTTCAGAAAGGGACACACTAGTCATTTTTTCCACATCACTAAACCTCTGGTGTTACTGAAGTATTTTTGCAACACAGGATGCAACTAGCACCCCTGAACCACTCATGGAGCGGCCAAACTTTCTCTCTGCCTGGATCTTGCAGAGGTTCTTCCATGTGGTTAAGGCTGAAGTGCTGGCAGAGCAGTAAGGACAGTGTAAGCAGCAGCCAAAAATCCATGACTGGTTAAGGCTCAGTTGTGGTTCTCATCCTCCAGGCTTGTAAGGGGTTTTTTTAAGGTGCAAACAGTCCTATCAGTGGGACTGTTCATGTAAAAAAAAAAAACTCAATGGTAAGAGAAAAAGAATTCAAAATTTGCTTCCTGATGAGGAGTGATTTCTATGTAATTATCAGGCTGTAAGTCAACTGTCTAGGCTCTGCCACACACACAACCACCCAGAGACAGGCTCCTAGCTCACAGTTCCTGGTTCTTTACCAGACGGAGCTACTCAGCACAAAACTTCACTGAAAAGGAGCATTCCATTTTGACAGCTGAAGATGCCCCCTGCAGAGAGGAGCTCAGAGACCAGGTCAAGTCATGTAAGAAAATTCACTCTTCCAGTGCTTGCCCAGGCTTTTTATGCAGCATGGCAAAAACAACCTTGCCAAGGCATTAGCAGCATCAATTATTACAGAGCAAAAGTTCCAGTAACTCACCCAAGGTTTGCACTAGTGGCAAACTCACTGAATTTACAGTACCCCTCCAAACTTATGCCTGATGAAAAACTATAAAAAGGATCTTAATTGCTACTCTGTAAACCACTTCTCCTAAATATTTTTTGCCAGAAGGTGATCTCAATTCAAGAGAAATCAATGAGGCATGGATGAACATTTTTCATCTCTTAAGAAGCTTCCAGAAGTGTTCCATGGAAGAGTCCCTCATCAGTAAACCATCACCAATGTGCTGCCAACCCAGGTAGAAAGCAGCAGAAAATCCTCTGTGCTGCTGATGACCAGTGCTCGGTGGAACCCATCTGATGGTACCCACATACAACGTCACATCCCCAACAGGCCCAACAACTAAAGCTCCTGGAAGAGAAGGGAGATTGGAAGATAGCTACAGGTGATGATGAAGATGTGCCAAGCTACAGCTTGAAGAAGACTGTATAAGCTTGATGTCCCAGGAGCCCTCAAGTTTTTATACATGAACTATTGTGATTTATCGCTCATTACTACAACTGAGGCTAGATGAAAAGCACCACATTTCAACTTTGGTTTCCTGAATATGAGTGAAGGATGAGAAGAAAGGGTTTCTGAGGTCAGGCAGGGCACCCACCTGGTAACACGGCAACTTTGTTTTACAACAAGGCACTCTTTCCAATCCACGTTTAAAGCGCAAAGGGATCATACCTCATTTCTTCTCTTTGAATCACGCAGTAAGTTCATCCACAATCAATACATTTTCCTGTTGTTGTCACCTCTTGCTGATCTCAGCCCAATTTCCAGAGTGGTACCCAGGTGCTTCACTACTCCTCACACTGACACACTATCTCAAAGGGCTTTGTCACTTCACTTACAGCTTCCATCTGTCTGCATTTCCAGTAATGATGAACACCACACCTCATTTGCGGCCACACCAGACTACCATCTTTAAGCTACAAACCATGCTTCTGAGCATGTGGCTGAAGCCTGCAGTGGTGATTTCCTCCCAGCTGACTCACCTGCCAAAATCCCAGCCAACACTGCCCGCCAAGTCTCTTTCTGAATTATCGTGCTTTAAATCCCTCTTTTGAAAAAACAACTGCCTTTTGAATAATGCTACAGTTCAGCCCCAGCCTGTTATTTTATTTTTATACAAATGAAGTTCGCTTCACTGTGGTGCAATATGGGCTACCGTTTTCCTCATGTGCTTCTTGCAATTGTTATTACTCACATATTTCCATAATGAGCTTGTTCTCATCTGCGTTACTAATGAAAAACATTAAATGAAAAAGGACCCAAACATTGCAGGAGTGAAAAAAACACCCTGCCCAAACCCAATTGTATTCACCTGAAAGCCATTCAGATTGATTGGATGCAAACACTACTACCAAGATTATTTTTTTTATTATTATTATTATTATTTTAGCAAATATCATATACAACAGGCCACCAGTAAACAAGTTTTAACCTGTGGTTTAGCCAAAGTCATTCATCAACTCCCCACCAAAAGAAATTACTTGAAGCTTATTTCTCTAAAGTCAACATGAATTCACTGTCAAGGAGAGCAGCAAGAATTGTATAACAGCAGGCACAGGCCTAATGGCAAACATCATTTTAGGTCCTCAGCGATTCCATATTCTGATTTAAATTTGGCAGCTATAAAAAAAAAATCTTTCATCAACAGTTTAAATATCCATAGCTTGGATATGAAATACTCGTAGAGTATTTCAATACTGTAAAATAGCTTGACCTCAGTGCCAAATCGTCAGAACAATCCCCATTCTGCTGAGAGCTCGCAGAAACCTTTTTCCTGCATGGTTTATCATTCGTTTTACTTAAAGTTCTCCACAGCATATTCTGTCACTTTCACATTTTTTAAAGAAAGGCCTGGGATGCAATGGCAAACAGACAGTTCTTTCCAAACAGAGGTCCTGAGGAAAAAATTTAATAGATAAGGTTATTGCAGTGATACCATTTTCAGAACAGATGTAAGAACAACAAAAGTACTAAGCAGTCTTTTCAGAGCCCACAACTGAACTTAGCAGGTGGTGAAGTGTCTGGGTATATTCTTTTATCTAGCAGCAGTGGGTTTTCTTACAGTAAGTTTCACTCATTTTCCCCAAGAGCAGCGCAATACCTGTGCTTCCTCTTTCTGAGCACACATTTTCCTTCACTTTTGCTCAAGTCTTGGAAGCAAAATGAGTCAGCAAATCACTCCTGGGCTGCGCTCTAGATGCTTTCTGAAGCAATGCTCTGAAAAGAGATGGAGCTAAATCTGGCAGCACTCACCCCCTAATCTGCAGCCAAGGATTTAGGATAGTAACCTAAATGGCTTGCCCTCATCCCTCTAGCCTTCAGTTTACTTACTCCCCTTTTAACTTACTATATTCTCTCTTCAGCATGATTTTGGGTGAACGGATGAAACCACTGGTGCCTTCAAGCTTTCAGGCAGTGCTACAGGAGGCTTCTGAGTGTTCACACCTTGTCCCACTCCCTACTAGCATATATTAAAGACCAGTGATAACGCAACTTGCTCAATGATCTTCACTTCAGGAAACAAATCACACACTCTGGCTCTTCGCATGAGTGACTGAAGGACACAGACAAAACCAGCTGGCTGTGGTCTACCTGCTGAAAGGGGAAAAAGTGCTGCTGGATGGCACCAGGAAATACCCAGCGCAACGGCAAGGCAATGTTTGCCTGTAACTCCAACGCATGGCACAGGCAATAACTCGGAATTTGTTGCTAGCTGTCAGCCCCTCCTTTGCAGACCTTGCAAACACCCCATTTAGCTGAATCTGCTGTAACAATTTCCTTGCCTTTCAAATGACGCCAGAAACCTCATCTCCTGCAATTCACACTAACCTGTGGGGATCTGCCACCATCACTTATGATCTGATCTCCCCTCTGGCTGGTCCTTCTCTTCAGAGACCACCCCAGAGGTGGGTGATGCAATCTAGCACTCCATATGCCATCACACCGTCTGATGACTAATGAACTCATGTTGCTTTCCTGTGGGAAATGTTTCTGTTCCTTGCTAGTATGACAAAGTGCAAACCACACAAGTCTAAGGTATAAGACATCAAAGCCTAGTGTGTCAGCTGTCATGGGAAGCTTTGGACACCCTTTCTGTCCTCTGTTATGCAACACCATAATTCACTGTCAGAGCAGAATACACCAATTCTAAATTACACTACTGTTTAGGGAAATGCATATTGAAAGGCTAAGTCACTAAATTAAGATCTATAAAACTTGGGTACATTTTCTACTCCTGCCTCAGCCTCCCTCACTTGAAGCAAGCCATTTAGTTTTCTAGTCCATGAAACATGGAAAGCATCCTGTCATAATACAGAATATTAATCCTTTACAATTTGTGTGTAGTATGGAGTCTATGGAGATGGTTAAATGACATACACACTTTCCATGCACTGAGCATTTATTTTAGACAAGCTTTAAGTACATGTCTTCAGCTCCAAGCCCATTTCACTGAATTTGACCTCACATCTACCTCTGGAAGCATCAGCAATACCCAGACATCAGAAGCCCTGCCATAGATCAGCCATACCACCAATCATCAGTGGTGTTATACACTGATATAGATAATGCGTCTGCTTTAGCTGGACTTATATCAAAGTCAGCCAGTCTGGTCACTTGCACTGTGATCTCTACTGCTCTTCTTAGTGCCCAGTCCAGGCACCAAAAACTCCATAAATCCTTACCATTAATGCAATACACAAATCCATGCAGTGTTTCTGACACTTGCTCTTCTGTTCTGCCCTTGCATCTCAGTATTATTTAATCTACTTGTTTTCAAACTATCCCACAGTTAATAACATGACATGAAAACCCAGCTGAGATCAGAGACTAAAGCATGAGGACTGGTCTTTTGTAAGAAGCTGTTCAAAAGAGGTATAAAGAGCCTTTGTGTTTCAGGGCTTCTGAAAACAGACCAACACTGGTGTCCTGAAACAACCATACGTGGCCTCAAATACATCACAGACATTTTAAAGCTCTTTCCTGGAGAGTCTTTTCTGTTTTTACGTGTCTTTCAATTCCATAGTAATTCAAGGAACAGATCACTACATTTGAACTGGGAGACAAAAACCAGAAATAACAACTGCACTTGTCCCAAGAATGCTACAGATGTTAATCATGTGAACATCTTAAAAGACATGTTAAGACTTTGAAAATAAGCTAGCTTGTTTCTGAAATACTACTGCCTGAATATTAAAACATATTATTACAAATAAATGCTAATACATTTGAAAGTCTCATATATTTTCTTAATTTTACAGCAAAAAAGAGCATGTCTGTGAAAGGCCAGCTGGCTCCGGTATCATTGTAATGCAGGCCAAAACCAAAATATTACTTAGTGGTATTTCAGTAGCGCACTGTCTCAAAAAAGATTAGATTATATGCTATTTCCCCCTCTTCTGCATGTTCCGTAACTCACTACAATAACAAACTAAGGGCCTGATCAAGCACTATTAGTCATCACAGTGTGCCCGTCAGTTGATTTCAAAATGCAATAGGTAAAATCCTAAATCCTGCTTTTCTCTCGTTGTTCCCTAATTTATATTTAGGTCATAATCAAAGACAATGGAATTTTTGGATAAGGCTGAATTGTAAAGCTTGTGATTTTTTCACTTTGAAGACAGATTATTTTTTTCTTTCATGTAGCTATCTAATAATGGTTCAAGATTGGAAGCAACATAAGCTGGTACTCATCCTTCTGACAAATGAGTTGCATTGGGTATTTTAGAGGGCCATATTTAAATCCATCATCTAATCAGCATTGCTTTCTTCAACTAGTGAGAGCAATTTGTTCATCAAGAGCTAACCAAGACAGACTCAGTTCCACATTGCATAGTGGACAAAGCAAAAATAGAGAGTTACTGCTCTGATGTAGTGACACTTCATACAGATTTGTGTTTACACGTGGTATGAGGCAGTGGAAAACCAGACCCAGTCAGATTAATGTCAAAATTTCTCCTGGCAGTTGGTGAATTCTGTTATCCAATAAACTGTCCAAAACCAAACCAAACCAAAAAACCCACCAAATTTAACTGTGAACTGGGTTGAACTCATGCAAAAAGCTTACTTCGAGTATAATGTTTCCTTTCTCCCCTCTTGGATCTTTCTTGGTTTGTCCATAAGTTTTGAAAACATGTTATTTTGCCTACTGGATTAAAACAGTACTCAAAAATTGTTATCTAGGACAGAGAGGCATGATTCCTAGCCTAACCCCACTTACTTTTAAACATGATTTCCATGTTAGAAGAACACTCCTCCATATTTCTAATAGCTTTATATATTCTCCAACAAAGTACTTCTGGCTTGTATCCCACACTTAAGACAAAGTTGAAATGACACCTGAAGGAAAGTGCGACATAAAAGGGATTGTGTTTAGCTTGGCCTCTATGTTCCAGGAACAGCATAGTCTTGTAGACAGCAGCAATTTCAAAGGGAAAAGGCATCAGCTCTCACTTGACTTAGAGAAGTTGCTTTTCAGTGCATTAGGTTTGCTTATGGGTGCTTCTGAATACCATTCCAAATATGAAAACACCTATTATAAAAACCTTAAAATTACAATAAAACACCATCTCCTCCCCCCTCTCTGATAAAATTCAAGCTCATTTACAGCCTAGAAAGGCAGTTTAAAGATTAAGAAGCCTTATCTCTCTTGGCACATCTGGAAAAGCAATGCCAAAGATAAAATCCAGTTCTGAAAATTGCACTGGTGGCTTACTGTTGCGTAAAGACTTACTTGAGAAGCAGATTGGGCTGGAAAGAGGCCACCACAAATGGTAGTTCCTCTAGGGTCAGTGGCACAATGCATACAAATCAGAAAGACATGTTTCCTCTAGCGTAGAGAAGTTTTGATTTATATAGGTTGTAAACAGCCAGAAACTACTGAGCACTGGCAGAATGAAGAGGACATCTTCCAACCATGTCTCTACATCTCCACAGTGGGGGGCATGACTAACAGGCCCCAGAACACCACAAACAAGATGAACATCCGTGCTTGGTTGGGAAGGAGGCATTCAGGCTGCATCCGCTGCCCACAGCACAGGTTCTGTTGTTCTATCCAGTATCTACTCAGCATCAAAAATCCAGGCAGTTCCAGAAGCAGGGACCAAAACTTGTTTCAGTCCTCTCTTGTGCCAGTGACATTTTCCCATCCCTGACCCAGCGCCACAAATTCTATGGCACCCTCTCCCCATGGCCGTACAAACCTTACACTCCCCAGCAGCCAAGAGGGATACCTAAAGTCCCTACTCCAGCCTCACTTACAGATAAAGTGGCATAGCTCTCCCTTGAAAGCCACTGGAAAAGCAGTCCATCAGGCATTATACAACATAATCGTTTGGATGCAACCTTTTTGCTCAAGAAATCCACAGACCAGAAAAATAAAGAGGTACATGTGGGGAAATATCCCTTTATTCTCTCCTCATCCTTACGCCCTTTCCCTAACAACTGGCCCAAGAAGATGCCAGACCCAAGCCACTCAACGAACTGCACCGTTGTTCTCCTTCAGCACAGCACTCCTCACGCTGGCCTTAGATCTCCACCCCTGTACCTCCCACAATGCGCAACCCTGGCTCACTTTAATCCTCGTTATTTTTCCATGTATCGACAGGTCTCTCCTGCAAAACTGAAATCACTTTCCAATAACAGAGATTACTCGTGTTTCTGTAAAGGATGCAACCTCAAAGGAAACGGTAAGAATTCTGTGGTGTAGAAAGCACATTAACTGCTAGGAATTAAAATCATAAGGTGGACCAGACCAGCCAACCATTCAGTGACTTGTTCTGACCCCTGCAGAGCAGGGGAATACCACAGGATCAAACACATAACGGCACAGAAGCAAACCATTTCTGCTCAGTACCACCACTGGATCATTCCAAGCTCTCAGACAAGTCAGTATCTTATTTTATCAGTTCATACTCACATAATTTTCAGCCACAAGAGCCTGTATTATTCACAGCCAGTTCATTAAAACTAATCTTAGACATCCCAGTTTTCTCCATAATGCACACTGTAATATCTAAAGGGATTCTTGTATCTTGCACACTAGAAACAACAACATTCATATGCATATGCACTGTTCAAGTCCTTCACAGTGTCCCTTGGCTTGTTTCCCCCATAAGACAGCTACAGCCAAAAATTACTGAAGCTGGCTTGATTTCTTCTTATTTACTGTCAACTTACAAAATGTTTCTCAAAACACTCACTAGGCACATGCACTAAATAACACTTGGCTAACAGCACGAGTCCAGCTCCCTCTCGCAGCAAGAGCCTGCACTACTAGATAAGCCTTGACGCATGACTAGGAAAGTTAAAATACATGTGCTCCCCGTTCCCATCCCCATCAAGACTCTTTTGAGGCAGCATCTCTCACTGGAAAGTACAAAGGCTGACAATTTTGCATCAGAAGCACAATAAGCCAGAATTGCAGCCGAGTAATGCTCTGAAGATTAAAGTTCATCAAAACTGAGCATCTCCATGGCACTGGAAAAGCCTTCACTTCACCCCTGGAGATGGTGAGCAAACTGTATCAACTGGGGGAGAAGTTGAAGCTTTAAGAAAAAAAACAAAACCAACCCAACCCACAAACACTACCCGAAACAGAAAATTCCAGGCTTGGATTTCCATACTTTGGCCTAAGTACTACCGAATTTAAACATGCAGTTTGTTGACCAAAAAATTACACTGCTGACTCCTGCGCTGTACTCTGAAGCCCATTACGCACCGGCAGCAAGCACAACTAATGCAAGCGTGCACTAGCTGAGAAAAGGTCCTGGGGATGCAACGATGCAACCCCTTAAAAGAACTTTTTTGAGTGCAGTGAGGATACAGAGATGAACAGAGAGAAACCTACAGCATCTGCTATTCAAGTTAGATCTTTGCCTCCAGGAGAACTTCCAGTCAACATCCTTCTCCCCCTTTCTGTGGCTGAAAATAACTGGGGAATTTCTGTTCAAAACCAGCTTCATCCAACCCCAGCTCAGCCCAGTGCACTGACAAATGATTCACCCCTACTGCAGTGCAATACAGAGCACTAATGTAGTCCTCCTTGCTTTCCAGAAAAAAAAAAAAAAAAAAAAAAAGCAACTGGCAGGTGTCCTCTACAGCAGCTTCTAAAGTGATCTCCTATCTATCCATCATACACAGATAAGCTACTTTTAAGATGTGAAAGCAAACACTTCAAGTCTGAAGGAACCAATGCAAAAGACACACATTTTTTGTATCGCATGATTGGAACACATATCTGCACACGTGATATATAAGGAACGCCACCTCTCGGGCTTGCATGGTGTCTGAGACAATATTTGTGAACATGATCTACACGATTAGAACAGTCTAGCAAAATTTAAGGGATTCAGTAGAAAGATATAAGACTAGTGCTAAAACAGCAACCATGCTGGGATTCCTGCATTACCAGCTAGAATCAGTACCTGCTCAAACTTCTCCTCTGCTGATAAAGCAACGTCTGGGTAGCATTCACATGGCTAGAGAGCAGCACTCCACCAAAAGCTTGTGTGAGCTCTGCAGTGCAGAACAAATAAACAGACTTTCTCCCAGGCACTGCTTAGGCATCAGTGAAATGGTCCACAACCTCCAGACCACACTACCTAACCCAGCTCTCCTCCTAAAAGCAAGGCAAGCCCCAGTATCAGTGGTCTTATTGAGTCTTCCAGCCCCGGTCTACAAAGAAGACAACATGGCAGAGATTTCCAACAGCTTTCTTAAGATCATACAGCAGCTTCACAGATAACGAAAATTACTAAAACTTCTCCACTTCCCTTCTACCCTTTAATGGCAGGCATCTGAGTGAAATATTAGAAGACAAGTCCAGTCAGGTCTGGTTCAGAAGATGTACAAACATGTCATTTGGCTTTGGTGTGAACACGTAGACTAGTTTAAAGAATGCAAAGTTTCAACAAAAGGATTTAGCAAAAACAAACAGATACACTTTAAGACTCTAAGCCAACAATTTGATTGCACAGCACTACACATACTCATACATCGTACATTTTTCCTACTTTCACTGAAGTTCCAGTTTAGCAACCTTTCACCGTTATAAAATCAAATTGCAGGGCTGCCAAAGTATAAATACATGCCAAATGTTTAATGACATTCTTAAAAAACAATAAAAATCTTCTACCAAAACACAGATACATTGTGGATAATAGCATGACAACAAGGTAAAGCGTAAAGCATGCGAGTCATGTCATTGGGGTTTTTTGTTTAAAAAAAAAGCTATAGAATTTATTTAAAGGACAGGTTAGTTCAGTGCCCTTTATTCTGGCTTTTTTGCAACACAAGCAAAATTTATAATCCAATAAACTTCATGGATAGGTTTTTGCGTTCATAGCAGCAGCATGTCATACATCTCCAGTTATGTGAAACACCCTAAGTGTCACACAGAGAGGAGCAAAGCCTAAAATGACAACTAAGGAAATCCATTTTTAGTTCCCTCACTTTCTCCTTTTCTAGCTGTTCTGCCATATTTTATTTCCTAGTTGAAATGCTAAGATAAAGTATTTAAGCATGAGGTATGCGAACTAACCAGATAAGAGATTAGATGAAGCAAAGATTAAATCTTATTTAATGTGAACAGAGATTTTTTAAAAGGTGGCAAAGCAGCTGAAAGCTGTTCTGGTGATTACTTTTAAATTCGATCACAGTGGAAACTGTGAGATGGTTTTAAAATAGACAGAAAAAACCAAATCTGTACTTCCAGAGGAAGCAATATATTCTATTTCACCTCAAGAAAAACAACTTTTAAGCAGCTATGACATTTTGCTATAGTAAGAACATCACATTTGGATACTTGGACCCAAGCTGATGGAGGATTGAGGACCCTCAGCTTCCAAGGGAGCTGGCAGCACTCAGCCCTCATCTACTAGGCACTAATCTACGAGGGATGAAAGATCTTCAGCTTTGCCTCAAGCATTCTGGATAAGGTGAAAGATTAAGGAGGGGTTACTATTGTTATTATAAACAGCAATTTCTGGTTTTGTTGTTTAGCTGTTCTTCCATCTAACCAATGACAGAAACAAATTATTTCAGAACTCCCAATTAACCAACCACTACTTAGCAAAAACTATTTCTTTGCTACCTATCTTCATGCAGTAAGGAAAGTGAACTCCTACTATACAAATGTGAAATATGACCTGAAGTGGTCTAGCTGTGCAAACATACACAGCACAGGTACAGTTTTCTATCAGAACCATACATTCATCAAAATTACACAAACTACTCAGCACTGAAATCACAGAATCTTAGAATCATTAAAGTTGGAAGAGATCCTGAAGATTCATAGAGTTCAACCATTAACCTAGCACTGCCATCACTAAACCATGTCCCTCAGTGCCGCATCTACGTGTCTTCTAAATACTTCCACCACTGCCCTAGGCAGCCAGCTTCAATGCCAGATGACCCTTTCAGGGAAGAATTATTTCCTAATATCCATCTTAAACCTCCCCTAGAGCAACTGAAGGCCACTTCCTCTCATCCTATTGCTTGTTACTTGGGAGAAGAGACTGACACCCACCTCACTGCAACCTCCTTTCAGGTAGCTGTAAAGAGCAATAAGGTCTCCCCTCAGTCTCCTTTCCTCCAGGTTAAACAACCCCAGTTCCCTCAGCTGCTCCTCATAAGACTTGTGCTCCAGACCCCTCACCAGCTTCATTGCCTTTCTCTGGACACGCTCCAGCACCTCAATGTCTTTCTTGTAGTGAGGGACCCAAAACTGAATGCAGTAGTCGAGGTGGGGCCTCACTAGTGCCAAGTACAGGGGCACAATCACTTCCCTAGTCTTTCTGGCTACACTATATCTGATAGAAACTAGGATGCTACTGGCCGCCTTGGCCACCTGGGCATCCTGCTGGCTCATCTTCAGCCAGCTGTCAAACAACACATCCAGATCCTTTTCCACCAGGCAGCTTTCCAGTCACTCTTCCCCAAACCTTTATTGCTGCATGGGGTTGTTGTGGCCCAAGTGCAGGAACAGGCACTTGGTCTTGTTGAACCTCTTACCATTGGCCTCGGCCCATCAATCCAGACTGTCTAGATCCCTCTGTAAAGCCTTTCTACCCTCAAGCAGATCAACACTTCTTCCCAACTTGGTGTCCTGGCCAACTCTGGTCATCTGCAAACTTACTGTAGTACTCCAGGTGAGGTCTCACCAGAGCGGAGTAGAGGGGCAGAATCACCTCTCGCAACCTGCTTCTGCTGGCCACACTTCTTTTGATGGAGCCCAGGATACACCTGGCCTTCTCAGCCGCGAGCTCCCACTGCTGGCTCATGTGCAGCTTTTCATCCACCAGTATCCCCAAGTCCTTCTCAGCAGGGGTCCTCTCAATCCCTTCAACTCCCAGCCTGCATTGATAAGAGAGGTTGCCCTGACCCAGGTGCAGGACCCTGCACTTGGCCTTCTTGAACCTCATGAGGTTCACTGGAGCCCACTTCTCAAGCATGTCCAGGTCCCCCTGGATGGCATCCTGTCCTTCAGGCGTGTCAACCACATCGCTCAGCTTGGTGGTGTCTGCAAACTTGCTTGGGCTGCACTCAACTCCACTGCCTATGTCATTGGTGAAGATATTAAACAGTACCAGTCCCAATATGGACCCCTGAGGGACACCACTTGTCACTGATTGTCCTCTAGACATTGAGTCATAAACCACTGCCCTCTGGATGCAACCATCCAGCCAACTCGTCATCTACCAAATAGTCCATACATTGAATCCATCTCTCTCTAATGTGGAGAGAAGGATATTGTGGGGGACTGTGTCAAAGGTCTCACAGAAGTCCAGACAGATGACATCCATAGCTCTTCCCTTGTCCACTGATGTAGTCACTCCATCAAAGAAGGCCACTAGGGTGGTCAGGCAAGACTTGCCTTTGATGAAGCCATACTGGCTGTTTTGAACCCCCTCCCTGTCCCCCATGTGCCTTAGCACATCTTCTAGTGCAATCTGTTCCATGATCTTCTCAGGCACAGAGATGAGGCTGACAGGTCAGTAGTTTCCAGGGTTCACCTTTCTACCTTTTTTAAAAATGGGTGCAATGTTTCCCTTTTTCCAGTCTCCAGGGTCTTCACCTGACTGCCATGACTTTACAAATATTGTTGAGAGTGGCTTGGCAACTACATCAGCCGGTTCCCTCAGGACTCTGGGATGCTTCTTGTCAGGTCCCATAGAATTCTATATGTTCAGGTTCCTCAGATGGTCTCAAACCTGATCTTCTCTTACAGTGAGAGGGACTTTGCTCCCCCAGTCCCTGCCTTGCGGTCCATCCAATCAAGAGGTGTGTGAAGAGAGATTGACAGAGAAGACTGAGGCAAAAATATTGAGTACCTCAGCCTGCTCCTCATCCACTGTTACCAGTTTGCCAGTCTTGCTCATCACAGGGCTGCACACTTTCTTTTACCTTCCTTTTCTGGCTGACACACCTGTAGAAGCCCTTCCTACTATTCTCTGTGTCCCTTGCCAAGTTCAGTTCCAGCTGTGCCTTCCTGACCCCATCCCTACACAACCAGGCAGCATCCCCGTATTCTTCCCAGGATATCAGTCCCTGCTTCCACTGCCTGTGCATTTTCTTCTTGACCTTTAGTTTGACCAGTAGGTCTTGACTCAGCCATGCCAGTCTCTTGCCTCCTTTCCTCATTTCTTACACCGGGGGATCAAGAGCTCTTGTGCTCTTAGAAAGAATCCTTAAAGATCCATCACCTTGGTTCTGCTCCCTTGTCCCTGAGGGCAGTTTCCCAGGAGGTCCCATTGACTGACTCCTTCAACCACTGGAAGCTTGCTTTCCTAAAATTCAGGGTCCTGACTTTACTTTTTGCCAGACCCATATCCCTCAGGACTGTGAACTCCACCACTGCATGATCATTGCAGCCCAGGCTGCCCCTCCAGTCTTGATGTCACCGATCAGCTCGCTTGGTGAGCTGGTGACCATCAGATCCAGTATTGCATCCCCTCTGGTAGAGCTGTCTGTTACCTGACTTTTGAAGTTATTCTTGATGCATCCCAGGAGTCCCCTGGATTGCCTACACTCGCTGTACTACTTTTCTAGCAGGTGTCGGGGTGGCTGAAGTCTACCGTAGGACAAGAGCCTGCGAGTGCAATGCCTCCTGCAGCTGGAGTACAAAGGCTTTGGCAACGGGTCCCCCTTCATCAGGTGGCCTGTAGCAGACACCAACCACGAGGTTCCCTTTGTTGCCCGGGTCTCTAATTCTCACCCAGCGGCTTTCAACCTGCTCGTGGCTGTTCTTCAGAGACAGCTCTTCACACGCTATCCATTTCTTGATGGAGAGGGAAACGCCTCCACCCCCCCGTCTTCGCCTGTCCCTTCTGATGGCTGTAGCCATCAACAGCCGCACTCCAGTCATGGGATTCGTCCCACCAAGTTTCAGTAATAGCAGCTAGGTCGTAGCTTTCTAGCAGCACAGTAGCTTCCAACTCCTCCCATTCGTTGCCCTTGCTGCGTGCATCGGTGTAGAGGCACTTCAGCTGGACTGTCAGCCATGTCACCTTCTTAGAGAAACACCCCTCAGCTCCTTTGGGGTACGTCAGTGGTGTCTCCCTGTTGGCTCCTATTACCTCAGGAGCCCCCGGCCCATCTCTGTAAAACTTCAGGTGTGCTGCAGCGTGGCCAGCAGGTCTCAGAGCAACAGGCTAAGGGTCCTCGCTAGCGCCCCATCCCTCTAAGCTTGCTGTGTCATCCCACAGCTTGTCATGGGGAAACCTGACATTATCCCCCTCTCCCTTCGAACCTAGTTTAAAGCTCTGCCAACGAGCCCCACCAGCTTGTGAGCAAAGACCCTCTCCTGGTGCTGTGTAGGCTATCCCTTTATCGAAAAACCCAAAATTGTGGTGGTGACACCAGCCACAAAGCCACATATTAGTAGACTGTGTCCATCTCTTTCTTCCAGTATCGCTGCCCACTGCTGGAACAAAGAGGAAAAAATAACCCGTGCTCCAGGTTCCCTTAACAGCCATCCCAAGGCCCTGAAGTCTCTCTTGATCCCCCTTGGACTACACCTCGTGGCTTTGTCACCACCCACATGGAAGAGCAGTAATGGGCAGCAGTCTGAGGGCCAAACCAGGCTGGGAAGTTTCCTAGTGATGTTCTTATCCCAGGCCAGCAACAGATTTCCCTAAGAGGAAGGTCTGGCTGGCATACTAGACCCTCTGTTCCCCTCCGAAGGGAGTTGCCTACAACTATAACTCATCTTTTCTTCCTCATGGAGGTGGTTGTGATATAGGGGGTAGGCCCTTCTGACCTTGGCAACACCTCTGGGGTAGATGGACCATCATCCACATCATCCATTCACCTGCCTTCCACATCCAGAGCCTCATACCTGCTATACAGAGGCACCTGGGAAGGCAGGGTGGGCAAGGAGGTTATCTAAATCCTAGATTTAAATTAAATTAATTAAATCCTAAATTAAAGATATACAATCAGTTTCTAATTAAGTAGATAAATTTTTAATTAATACATTTATGCAGAATAGTAGAAGAGATTGCGTACGCCTCTTAGGGGGCTTAAAGTTATAGTCTCCATAACTTCGTCTCCTTTCACCTGCATTTTTAATTACTTACACAGTTGAGTATGTCTGAACATCTTCAAAGCAAACACTATTTTGTGTGGAAGACACGGTACAAGTTGCGTTATAGTAAGAACTGTAGAAAGTTCCAAACGCAAAATACATACTAAACACGAAGTTAAAATTGTCAGAAGGTAAGGGCAGTTTAAATACACAGAACAGTTAAGAAGTTTTCAGCCACGAGATGAAATGAAACAGAAATTCAATGAGGTGGAAAGAGAGGAATAATTCCAGATGGCAATAAAGCCGCTCCCTCTGCCGCACTTGCCATGGTGGTGGGATGCAGGGCAGGTCACAGAAGAAGCCAGTTCTGCTGGAACTAAGCCGCAGGAGACAGAGTGGACAGAGATTGCTGGATTAAATAAATAGGTCCTGTTGAGAAACCAAGCAAAAGCAGTTTTAAATTACTTCTTGTAGCAGACGGGCAAGAATCTGAAGGGTTTGAACTGTCTGATTTTTATGGCATTATGAGGAACAAAACAGCCGCAGTTTGTGCATGCTAGAAACATGCCACAGCAGGGTAAATAAATATCACACAAAAATATTTCCAAAAGGGTTCGAAATGATACATTAGCATGTGCAGGGGTGGTGAGAAGACTACTTCGTGGATCAAAGTGATGTAAAAATGCGGCCATTAATAACGAAGAAAAGAGCTACCCTACAGAAGTTAGGGAGGTCAGTTATGAAGATCTTCGCTTGTTTCCTGAGCAGAAAATAAAGTACTTACTTCAGGTAGAACACTGAAATAGAGTACGGAGCGTACTGAAAAAAGAAATAGTTCTTTCAGATACTTTCAGATGCATGTCAAAAGCTAATGGGCAACATGCATTATAGGTTTATTTATAAGTTTACCTGCATCGTCAGTTTACAAGTTCTAAGTGGAGCTAATTTTGCACAGAATTGCAAGCGAAGTGGAGGTACTCTGTTGACCACTAGTGGACAGACAAGGATGAAACAGCTCCCAGGTGTTTCGCAAAGACAATCACTCTTCACTCTAGGAAGATCCAATTTATTGGCTATTCAAGCTCAAAATTAAAGAGCTTCCTAATAACATTTAAACAGTGAAAATGTTGTGTATCTATGTAACCAACAAGGAAGTATTTCTAGCCATTGAAAAGATGGAATAATTTCCACACGGGGCTGAGAATCAGAAATGTCTGCCCAAGAAGTAATCACTTGAACGCATGCAAGGTATTACAATGGAAGACAGGAATTTAAAGTCTTTGAAACACAGCTGTTACGTTACTTCAGCAGTACTGTCATTCAAAAAATGGCTAAAACATTCCAGCTACAGTAAAATGCATGCCTTTCCCAAGCCTCCCTGTACGATCTCCCATCTCCTTGATATCTTGGGCACTCCCATCTTTGACAGTAACACATATCCTCCATTTTTGTAAACTAATTCTCCACAACGTCTTGCTTTTCCTTTCCAAATCATGATGACAGTAGGATAGTGGAAAATACAAATTTCAAGTCTCAGAGACTGTTTCTAAACACGGGTAGCATAAAACAAACTCCACCTGCCAACAGCTTCTTATTTAAAATGAGCCAACTTTAGCTCTGCTGCCTAGTAATTGCTTTCCAGATGATAGACAAAGAACTTTATAGGTCAAATTTTTTTTTAAAAAATAAAAATCTCATCCAAGAAACAAAAGACAGTCAGATCCCGTGTACTCCTCTTAAGAAGCTACATTAAGCAAACATAGCTGCCAAGCCAGTATCACTGTGAAAATAATTTTCCCTGAGAATTGTGTTGCTCACGGTGAATCCTCCACCAACAAGATCACATCCTGAGGCCAAAGATTTCATCTGCTCAAAGAAAGTAGAAAACACTTCTCTGAAACAAAAGCCTGAAGAGTCCCAACTCTCAAAATTATGCACTCAAGGGATATTTTGGGTCTCAAATTCATTCAGAAGATTTTATCTATACTTAACTGAAGGACAAACATGTCCTTAGCAGACAACAAAACTGCTCGTATGGCAGATCTTAGGCTAGCACCAATTTTAGTGGAGGGATTAGTCACTTGGGGAGGAAAATACTTTTTTCCATCATAAATTATTCTTGCAGCCTTCTCAGAGGCTTGGAATATTAGCACCAGGGAAAAAGGCACCAAGTATTACACGTATTACTTGTGCAAAAACTCAGACTGATATAAAACTAGAAACATATTTACAGACTGTCAATAACAAAGGTAATTAATTGATCATTAAGTGAGTCAGTTCATAAGGAAATACTGCCTACTGATGTCTATTTTACTGCATTGCACATAGCTCACACCCTCCAGCCGGATGAAGAAGAGGGCATTAATACAGCAGAATACATAGGCTCTCTACACCTCACCTTCTAGCCTCAACTTGAGGCACAAAGATTTCAGTTCTATAAACACATGTTATCTACAACAAACTATTTCTTATCCTGGTCAAACAGGAACAGGCATTGAATAAAACTACACTTTACCAACTACCAAAAGACACACACACTCCCAAACAACAACAAAATAATCCACAATCCTCCACCGTTTTCTTAGCCAGGCAGATCTTTTAACATAAGGCAGTTTACAAACACTAGGAGACATACACCTTGGGCTGAAATTTTAAGAACATATCCTTTCATTGTCCTAATTGTCCCAGCAACAGAAGATTAAGTATATGTGCTATTTTCTGGAAGCTAAGAGATTATTTTACTTCCAAATACTGTATACGATTATTTGCTACTGGTATCCTTCACTTGAGGAAAATCTGCTGTTTGCAGTGCAAGAGAACACAGACATAAACAGCACAATGATAGAAGAAAACATCATGGTATAACACATCATTCTCAAATTTGGAACAATCCAAATGGAAAAGTTTCTGATTGACAAAGCTGACAGAAGTTAGATCAGAGATCTCTGCCTCATCTACTGGACTCCTGCTCTTAGGAAAACAAAAGTACATGGCTTGAACTGCAGAGAATGAAACAACTAAATGAATTTACTGGAATACTAACAAAATCCATCACTGACTATAGAAGCGTAAGTGATGACAAATACTATAAATTTGTGCTTGCATAAGCTTAACAACTGACAAATTAAAAAAAGATAGAAAATGTGCATGATCGATCATGTTTTTAAATATAATATCAATGTAATGTACCTTCAACAGTTGTTTATATACAATCATGACAGAATACTATGGGGTTTGTGCCACTCTTTGCAACAATCAAAATATTACACGCATGTCCGTGCAAAAACAACACCGTGTACCACCTCAGTTCCAAGCACTCCTTCTAAACAATGAGAAATGTACTGATGATTTCTCATAAAACAACAGCATTTTCCCCCTCATATAGTGGAACATCCTCTGTATTGGATAAGAGATGATACATTCATTTGGAAAATTCATTCTAACATTTTCACGTTAATACTTTGTTTTCTTCAATATTAGCATTGGACTGCTACTCTGGCTCCAGAACTGTATTCTGTCCTGCTGAAATAAGGTCAAAATTGGTATTCCTGCTGCACAAAGGAAGTTTACATCCTGCTGGAAAAAAATAAAAATGTACTGTTAACTTCTTTTGGTAAGGGGCAGAGCAGCGGGAGAGGTGGAGGAAAACAGTGTCAACAAAACACTATTTACAAGGTATAGGAGTACTTCTATTATTACATAAGTAATTCAGTATTAGTTTCCAAAACAGTTAAAAATTCACAAGTTAAAACTAGGAAGATCTGACATACGAGGTTTTGGATTCTACACATTCTTTGCATTAACCATACAAATAGCAGTTATATGTTAATAACTATTATGTATGCATAGCATTAATATCCAGCTGTGATCTTATGGGAGGAAACTTCCAAATACATATTATGAATGTCTGAAATGTTATTTCTTCTTAAAGGATTAAATCAAGCCCATGTTTGCCTTTGCACAAATATTGTATATTTCCACAGTGTATGTTGAATATAATAATAAATCTGTTGCTAGAAGATAATATTTAAATTGCACTGATACCTACACCCTGTGTGCCAGGCTCTGTAATTTATCAAGTCATATGAAATATTCAATATGCATATATTGCCCCCATCCCTGCTCTATTTGCCAAAGCTAGCATTTTAAAAGACGGACAGGCAGGTAAGTGAGGTTTGTGTGAATTTACAACAGAAGGGCAAATCCAAAGGTCTTAACACTACGCTACTCAAGACATAGAAGTTTTGCTGCTAATTTCACAAAAAACAAGAGTGTGTGTATGCTGTTATACGAACAAAACCCTTCTGCCAATATAAGGGATGAATCCCTGCATTTACAGGCTGCAAAAGTTGCCCACTACTTAACGCTGTACTGAGATTGACTGGCACTTAAAGCCAGTAGTAGGTTTTTTGTGTAGTTTTAGATTTGTTTTGTGTGTTGTTGTTGGTTTTTTTTTTTTAATTCAACCTTGTTAACGAAGTGTGAAAACTTATATTATTATTGCCAAAGCTCTGAAAAACGTCTACTGTGAAAAACTGCCCTACATTTTACAGAGTCTATAAGAAAGTAACTGAGAGATCTTGGTGTGATGGGTGGATCAATAAATGCTTCAGTCAAGGAAGCCAGGTAAAGGTGATACGTACTAAAGGCAATTTTTTGTATCTGGAAGCAAGTAAGTTTGATCATGACCTCTTCAAAACAAAGAAGAAGTCTCTAAAACTGTACACTTAATTTGCAAAGGTGCAATGAATGTCAAACAGACTCCTTTCTCACCATAGCCAATAATCTGCAAGGACATAATGAAAAGTTACTCACACCAAAAGCTTTTACAGCTCCAATGTAATTTGACATAACCATTACGGATGCTGTATTCCTGTGCCTCAAAGAGACACAAATACATTCAACCAATAGCAAAAAACAGTGTAGCAAGTAAAATACTAGACATCGCTTGTGTAAACTGTAAGAAACTGAGACAGGTGATTTTAAAAGGGCACACCTGTGTTTAAACAGAACTATAGAACACACACACTAGCAAACAGCTGCTGCAACTACACTGCCAAAAAAAAAAAATCTTCGACTAGTATTATAAAAATTGCTGTAACAGGAGCGGATGATACGTAAAACTTACAAGAAGTGAACGCTTCTCATAAGGCGCTTAGGAGACATTACAGCTTCAGCACCTCCGAAACCTCATTCCTACAAGACATCTCAGAGGGGGTGGGATGCTGGTACAGAGGTCCTGCAAAACGAGGTGCTCCCTCAAACCTGAAATCATCCACATCAGCTACCGCTTCGGATTCTGCCACGTCTTCTGCTTAAGTCTACACTCACCGCCAATACTTTACCCCAAAACACCGCAGAGAGCGCAGAAAAGCAAGAGCCCACGGTCAGAGCGCCACGACCTGACCTGCCATGTCTCGCCTCGGTTAAATCCCTGCCGCGATCGGACGTTTTCTGGAGGCGACAAGCAGGGAAGTCGCGCGGGGAGCAGCCGCCAGCCCTGCCGCCCCCAACCCCGAGATCGGGCCCGGCCCCGCCGCACAAGTTTACGGGGAAACGGGAAAATCGGGGCGCTTGGGTCGGACCGGAGGTCCCGTGCGCGGGCTGCGAGACCAGCAAAGCGCCGCTTTTCGGCACAAAAGAGGAACCCAGCCCGCCCGCCCCTGCCAACCGCCGCCCGCA
>VZSF01000135.1:139990-189066 GCA_013398295.1 Chionis minor
GGCGCCTCTCCGGGCGGCCGCCTCAGCCCCGTCGGCAGAGAGCGGTGCCCGCCGACAGCGCGGTCACAGCCACGCAGCTGGGGCCGGGAAGGCGGGTGCTGCCGGGGTGGCGTGCGGGGGGCCGGCCGCATGTCCCTGGGGCTCCGCCA
The DNA here is from genome assembly GCA_013398295.1 of Chionis minor. Lineage (NCBI taxonomy): Eukaryota > Metazoa > Chordata > Aves > Charadriiformes > Chionidae > Chionis > Chionis minor. Next base: position 140,140 of record VZSF01000135.1, read on the forward strand.
TGACCCCCCCGCCTTGGTGGCCAGCCGGTGGAAGGGCTCGTCTGGGCCCTTGCTGCGGCACGCTTGTGCCCCTCGGTACGAACTTCTCCTTGTGCAATGGGGCACGCGCGGCAGGAAAAAAGCATTGCTTGAATGCTCCTTGGAGATCTGTACATTTTTCGGAAAAAATTTTTTTTGTTGTCAGTTTTGACATTTTTGATCCAAAGGGGTGTCATCCATTCTCGTTCCCGACCCAACTGTCTTTGGAGAAGCATCTTAAAACGTTGACGTTGAGAAAGCATTTATGTTACTGTCTCCAGATCAATGAATGCTTTGAACTGAAAGAGCATAAATTAGATTAGATGTTAGGAAGAAATTCTTTGCTATGAGGGTGGTGAGACACTGGAAGAGGTTGCCCAGAGAAATGCTGGATGCTCCATCCCTGGAAGTGCTCAAGGCCAGGTTGGATGTGGCTTTGGGCAACCTGGTCTATTGGGAGGTGTCCCTGCCTATGGCAGGGGGCTGGAACTAGATGATCTTTAAGATCCCTTCCAACCCAAACCATTTTACGATTCTGTGATACAGCTCCATGAGCCATCTTGAGCTGTTACAACAAGCCTCATCTCTTTACCTCTGTGAGACTGTTTTTTTATCAAAGTTGTTGGTAAGTGTGTGGAAGTTCAGCTGGCAGATCTGTCAAAACCAGTGCTTGGAGAGAGCTGCACCTGAGCCAGGATCAATTGTCAGTTCACCTTGAATTCCTAGGAGGATCAGCTGTGGTCCTGTAGCTTGTGTTCTCACTCAACATCTTCTGTAACAGCTGGCTTTTTTCAAAGCCGGAAATGCAAAAAAGCCAAAGCAGAAATGCGGGGAACAACTAATAATAACCCTCTTTTCGTTGCCAGAGCAAGTATGAAGAAAAGCTCTTCCTTCAGCCACAGAACAGAGGAACGATTTCTTGGAAAATAAATGAGTATTTCTGAGGTAAATAAATTTTAAGCACATTAAAAGTGCTGACTCACTCTTGGCAATAGAAATAGCTCTTAAGGTAGGTTTTCAGTGGCGAAATGTGAACAGATGGTTGACTTCGGGGGAAATATTGATTCTGAATCGAGTAGTACATGAAAAAGAGGGAGGAGTAAGCAAACAGTGCCTGAGACAGGTTTAATTTTTGCAGTATTGCTTCTTGCCTATTAGGATGCTAATCTGCCCCTTCCAAAATCACTGGTATTTGTAAACATCGGGGGAAAAAACCCAAAAACAAACAAATCCACATTTTGGATCTATGTTCGACATAAAACCCCCTAATGACCTAAAGATGGAAGATACTACTTTACATCATCAAAGGACAAGAAGAAATTGTAGTAAAAAACTTCAAGGTTTCTAAAGAGCATTCAAGTAAGGAGTAATGAATGTTTTTATCAACATGATTGGATCAAATCAGTTTAAGTGGCAAAGTTATTAATGGATTGCATGGGTTATCAGGAAAACTGCTGCTGAATTTTTATCGACTCCACTACTGAAGTATACAGCTTTTTGAAAGGTTAAACATGTTGTTGATACTGGTGTTGATCTCTGCCAGTCTCTAAAGCTTTGGGTGTAGCTCAGAGCAAAATAAAACAAATATCTGCCAACCCATGTAATTTTAAAATGTATTATTACGTATAATAATACCTAAATGATCTGACAGCATTCGAGGTTCCAAGAACTGTAAGTGTCCCTCTCTGCAGTGACTAGAAACTTGTTGGCCTCTGCTTCCACAAGTCATTCGAGCTTTTGTATCTTCTTCCTTTTTTTAAATGCCTAAAGACTCCTCACAGTCTGAATTTTCAAACCATGGATACTCTGCTTTGTTAAAAACCAGTCCCCTCTAATATGTCTCACACTAATCATATTTGAAGAGTGTTGCCTCTGTTTCTAGTGCACTGTAACTGATAAAATGGCAAGTTTATAATCTGTCCTGGGTCTCTGAACTTGAGGGAATGCAGGCTTAAATAATTTGTAGGGAAGTGGGGTAGGAGAGAGAGCTTTTATGGGACAAAGTAGCAAACATTTCTACAGCAACCTCGGAACATTCATGTGGAAGCTTTGACTTAAAATAAAAAGGTACCTTTTTGGAGCTTTTCAGTGGTTTGAAACTTCAGCATTTGTCTACGTATCTGCTTGGGAAGAGTTTTAATAAAAACCAGAGCAAACTCTTCACTTATCTTGATTGAAGAGCAGCTTACTGTGGTTTAGCTTGAACCTGCCATTTTACTAATTTTAACTTAACTATAAACAATGGCAGCCTGTAAATCAAAATCAGAGCATCCATACAAACTTTTGTTCCTATTTGAAAAGAGGAAAAAAAAAAAAATCACATTGTTGATCAAATTACTGAAATCCCTACACATAACAGTCCCAAACTGTCAAAGAAAGTGGATTCCAGGAGTCAAATACTTTAAAAGCCTGGGAGAGACCAGGTACAACGAAAATGAAAGGCAATGCCACGACGCTGAAAAATACCATCTTTGCTCTCTTCTTCACAGCTATGCTGAGTTCACTGAAGATGCCATGAAGAGAAGGAAAATTGAAATCATGTATTGTGTTCTCTCCAGTCTGCAGCTGTAACAGTGTGGATGAATAGTGACACCTCTGCTTCTACGGAAAATAAAATCAGAGTAATTTAGCCAGTAGGAATGTCACCTGAGCACTCAAAATTAATTTCAGTGTTAAAAAAGGCTTTCCGTTGTTTTTATTCTCTTAAAAATTAGAATTTTAATGGTAAACATTCACTGTTATACTTTGTCATTTTAAGTCAGATACTTTGCCTTTTCATATGTCCTTGGCATTTATTTTAATCACGTGAATAACAAAAGAGTAACAGGATCTTGTTTCCTAAATTACATAAAGTACATTCCACTCTGAAAGGTAAAAGAAAAAAAGATGGTTTAATGGGCATCGTCTGTCTGTAATTTTCCTATTATATCTGATCTATTTAGAGGCTATTCTAAGTCTGTTGTTAATGAACTCAAAATGAGGCTGGAAACAGAAGAATTACTATTGTTTAAATATTTGAAGTTTTTCAGTGGATTCTGCTTCTGAGGTTTGGTCTCCTTCTCATTCTTACTGCCCATTTCTATTAATAGAAGTTTTTCAGAACAAATCCTGGCTGCTGTCCCATGTTTGCAGCTCTCATGGCTTTAATTGACACCATCAGTCACATCTGGGCAGCGAAGCTTCCAGTTGTTTGCAGCTGAATTCACAATTACCTTCTTGTTACCTGAGAACACAGTAGATCTGCATTATTTTCAACTTCATTACTCCTCATGGCTAACAGGTGTAAAAAGTAATTTTTACCTGTAAGACAAGCACGTAAAACCTTAAAGAGTGAAAGTAAGTAGATTGATTGAATAAGAAGAGATAATTTTTTAAATGACCGTATGGGTGAATAGAAGAGGTGACAAGCATTTTTGTTGTCATTTCGTACTTCATCTGGCTACTTTGACAATCTTGCCTTGTATTCATGAAGAAATCTCTATTCAGCAGTATTGGTCCTGTCAAAACAGCTTACAAAATTCTGAGTAGACAGACAAAAAAGCCTCGTAGAAACAGGTAAATAGTCTTTTCTTCATTTTATGGGAAAGGATATGTCTGTTTCTGCTTTTCAAGCAAAATAAAATGTGGTTTATTCTCTATTCGGATTTGTTATTCTTTACTAAGAAAATCTGAGCATCCTTGCTGCTACTGATATGGAATCTGAGAAGGAGCCATATTTGTTCTAGGCAGCTGACAAATGTCAGAATGTTAATGTTGTCCCCACTCTTTGTTGTTGTGAACTACAGAGACCGTGAACACAATGGGTGAATATAAAGATCCAACATACGTTTTTACTTGCATACTTTAGAACCAAAACAGAGGCATTACAATAATATACAGAGGACCCAAGGAAGTATTTGTGTCTTTATGCAAATAAAATTCCAGTCCAAAATGCATACTACATCTACTATTGGAACAGAATAAAATAGTTGAAATGTATAGCAAGACAGTTTGTTAGAGTTAACCAAACTCTGGAAACTTGAAATAAAGAGACTAAGAGATGAATGATAATATTTGTATCCAGTCCTCAGGTGGAAATCGATTTCACCATGGCTACTACTCTCTGAAGAGTATTTCTCAGGTTTCTGGAAGAAGGTTTTTTTTCTTTTTTGAGGTTTTCATACAGAGTCATGCTGTGTCTCACCTAAGAAGTTTGCTTAAAAACACAGCAGTGGCTACTTTTTCACATGGTTAAAAACAAACAAGTTTGGTTCTGTTGGGATTACTGCAAAGACTAATGCCGTTATCGAGAACAGAGATGGCAGAGCATGAAAAGCCCTATTTTCTAGCCGGTGCTGTAAGGTCACAGCCAAGTATACAACTTGGGAAGGATGAAAGAGAGGTTGCTTTTTGTTTCTAAACAGACCTGACAATGTTTAAAAATTTTCTGTGGAAGCTCATGAACATTGTGTCTCTGTGACTTGAAGACGGCACATTTAGCTTGGTAAAGAACTTGCAGAAAAAGTATAATTCAAGCATTAGAATTTCAGCACATTGTCAAGGTGGAAACCCGTGTTTTAACAAAAGCAAGAGCTAAATGAGCTAGTTCAGTGGTGGAGTTACCACAGGCAATACAAAAGCAAGCTCCAGTGCTGATCATAATCCATGTAGCCACACAATGTTCTGTTGACGCAGTCCCAAAAGACTTTATCAGTGTGAAAATATCTACCTTTTGTTAAAAAAACCCAGAGTTGAAAGCCCCAAACCAACTTTTTCCCCTCCTAACTTTCAAGTTTTCCAGCAGCAGCAAAAAAGCATAAAAAGTTGTCAAGGCAGTCAGGTGGTCCCATGACTTTACATATTTTTTTCAGAAAACAGAGCCTTTTGAACAGAAAATTCTGACCTGTCCAACTAAAATCTTCATTAAAAAGCAATATGGTAATAGCACACTCAAGAAGAATTCAGATTTTCTGGATGCTGAGATCTTACCTTTGGGGTTGTAGCTAGCACAGACAAATTAGGAATGTTCAAAGCAAGGTAAAAACTGTTAAAAATGCAAGATGGAACCAAGTAAAGAAAAAACCACCCTATTTTCATTGACAATTTTTGCTACGTTATCACATAGTGGTAAGAAAAGACAAACCCATACACAGAAAAATCAGCAAAGGTAGCAGGAGTGAAATGGATGAGATAATCAGAAGTGGATAGTGCTTACAGGATTTTACAGTGGGCCACCAGAGATAGAAGATGCGATCAGTTTGTGTGTGTCAGACAGCTGGGGTGTAGTTCAGACCCAGACAGCAAGGTATCTAGCAACTGAGGGAGAAGAGGAAAATAGTATTTCTAAAAAGATAGTAGAGTACTTTTTTAATTTGTTAAAGTATGGAAACTAAGTGCTATAAAAAGTGTCTCTTGGATTTTACAAATGTTTTCTTTACCATCAAGGTATTCAGAATGAGATCTTGTAATTGATCTTGGCTATGACTGAGCAGCACATATGCACTATTATGTAGTTTCCATTTCTTTCCCGTTAGATTATTTTTAAAAGAGCAAACATCAGTCAAACCATTCATGTTCTGTAGGAAATATTATTTAAGAGGCTAAAAGAAATGGGCACTGCATTAAATGAGAAAACAGTGAAAGCAAATAAATGTGCAATGGCTGCTTAAGCAATGAATATTAAGCAATAATAAGCAAATTAATTTTATTTCTGTGGGAGAATAGTCCGAAATCAGTGAACATAATGAAAATGCTCCACTGAATTCAAGGGGATGTGGATCCCCGGGATGGAAAATTGGTATCAGTTGGTTAGTAGCCGATGCATCTACTGTGCTTGTATCCTAAGCCACTGGAGGTGAAGAGTCTTTCCTATTTTTAAATAGAACTGATGATGGATGTCACAGAGACCTTCCAACAGGAGCTGCAGAGAGTTAGCAGTGGTCAGTTCCACTCTTGGCAACTGGCGTCGTGTTTGAGGAAAGCCGCATTTCTGCATCCTGGATGAGGCTTTCCAAACAGGCTCTTGCTGTTTGCATGGTAATGAAGCACCCCCAAAAGGTGCTGAAAATAGTGAGCAGGTCTGATGAGATTTTAACACACTACTCGAATCGGTCTGTTAGCCACATTTCACAGGCTGCGGTCAGTGCCTGCTGGGAGGAATGAGAGGTAATGTTCCTTTTTAACTGCATGCACCGCACGGACAGTGTGACCGGTGCACTTGTTCCAGGTTGCCGTTTGCAGGTCGCGTAGTACAGGATGCAGGGCAGTGTCTCAACCCCCCAAAAAGGGGTGGTGCACCTGCCTTCGCTAGAGGAAGAGGGTGACGCGGATGCTGGAGAGATTACAAGTAATTGTGGGAAGTCAGTGTTTCCATAGCGTGCCCCACTCCCCCTTGTGGTCTGAAGGAATGCTATGCGGTCGTTGCTCAAAGGTAATAAATATATGGTGCAACAACACAAAGTTTCTTACTTGAAACCAGGAATATTTGTTCTCCCGGCCCAAGAAAATGAGGTGAGAAAGAGGGACACCATGGAAAATGTGGGCTGCAACAGGGGAAAAGAATCCCCCAATGGCATAGAGAGACTTGATATCCAAAGGTGGTGGCATCATCAAGAGCTTAGAGATTAAGTTTTGGGGCTTGTCTCTGCCCCTGGACAGCCATCCTCTGGGGCAATGAGGTGGAGGAGCTGGCCTTGCTTTTCTTTCAGTGGCCATCTGTCCCACTGCTGTCTAGCTCCTCCTGATTCCTGTGGACTCAGCTCCGTTTCTCTCTGCTTTCAATTGCTGCCTCACCCTTGACCTGCATGGCAAATTAAATTATGCACCTAAGACCTTAATTGCCTGACCACGCTGTACCTGATGAACCATTCCAAAGGCTGTAAATATTTCTAGATAGAGCTTGGAAATCAGGTATCAGCTTCTGAAAGAAATTTCTGCCCACAGGATTGGGCCCTACTTGCTTTGCATCATGACCAGAATGAAAAGTTGTTAAAAACAGTTTAATTAAATGCAGTGCAGGTCTGGATTGTAAAGATAATTAAGTTTGAAAATTTAATGATCCTTATGACACTGAATGAATAAAAGGTACGAGGAATTCCTAATAAATATACAATCTTCTTGAGATCAAAACTCATTATTTTTTGCAATATGAAGTCACACATTTTAGCTGCTAGGCTGTAAAATATTTGCCTAATTGTCTTGGGAAAGACCAGGGTTAAAAACACCATCAGGGACTTCTCCCCACCTAACCCATGAGCACCATAAACCAAGGCAAAGGGCAGGAGGTGCAGTCTGGCTCCGACCAGCCTCTTCCCTCTGCTCCCGAGCAGGTTGGGAGAACCTGCAAACTGCCGTCCGACGCGCTGCCAAGCGCTGCAGGTTTCCAGCAGCTCACGCAGGTTGCAGCTTTAATACAGTGCTCCTCACAGCCTGCCAGTACTTTAAGTGTGTTTTCCCATTTTACCCTTCTTTAAGTATTTTTCACTGGATGCAGTAGCTTGGAAATCAGAACGAGGTCTTGATCCACTGAAGCACCTACATACGGCCCTCGTCATACAGAGAAGGTTTTGGCAGCCGCTGTTTGGATTCGAGTCCTTAAAGTCCCGTTGCATTTTCCTGACACCCAGAGTCAGGAAAATGTATATTGAAAAATATACGTTGGCCAAATTAAAATCACCCCTTCAAGAGTTGTCTTTTGCCACCAAGTAAATCAAACAGGGGCAGGGAAGATGGATCCCATCAGGATGGCAGCAGGAGGGATGGGGCCATTCGGGATGAGCAGCTGGAGGGAAAGGCAGTGCTTGCACCCTTGCCGGCAGGACCAGCGGCGGGGCTGGAGGCACGGCTGTTCATGCCTTACCCCTGCAAGACCGACTGCGAGCACTAGAGATCGTCTTTTTATTTTCTTTTAAGAGGAGAAGGATTTCTCGTCAAAAGTGGAGTTTAAATTCGAAGTGTCATTTACAAATCCAAAGTGTCACTCTGACATCAAAACAAAGCCCCAGTGCTTCCCACAACAGCGCGGGGCAGCTCCTTTCCTTGACCCCTTGCCCAAACACAGCATACCATCACTTTGCCATAATATACATATGATCTATTACTTCTTTCGCCTTTTTTTTTTTTTTTCCCAGATACTCATTACAATATTTTGTGGCAATAGGGAAAAGGAGTCCTTTACAGAAATAAATATTCCCTGTCCCGTTGGCAAACCAGCTGCTTTCAGGCTGTGTTTTTGCAAGGGCTGAGTGGGTCAGAGATCGACACTGCTATAAGGTGCAGCATCTGCTCTTCCTGGTGCTCTTCCTCCCCCCCAGACCCTGTGAAGTTTGGTGGGGGCTCACACAGACAAGACAACAAACAGCCAAAGGGTTCTGCAGTGATCCGCATGCAGACATACAAACTTCACTGAAATGCCCCTTCTTCTGTGTGCAGAGCAGCAGATTTCCAATTTCTGCTGCTGTGGGAAGCAGAAACTTTACCCGGCCTGTGTGCCTGCTGTGTGCTTCCACCTCAGGGGAGACCTGGGATGTTTTCCTCTTGGCAATTACAGCTTTGCGAAGCCCACATACCTGTGGATGAAGCTAAACTAGCCTCACTAGGGAGGAGGCTGGCGGGAGCGGTGCTGGGAATGTCAGCATAGGCTGGCTGCGGTGCAGAGAAAGCTCCTCGGGCGCTGGGACTGACACAGAGCCTGGTTCTGGACAGGCACGGGATGGCTGGGTTGTGTCCACAGCTGCTGTCAGGGCTGTCCCCAGTGCCAGCAAAGGCACCGTGAGAGGAAGGAGGTGTGGATGGACTTGGAGAAGGGGAGGAAGTTGGAGAGAAAAAGACCTGTGTTCAATTTCATCGCTCTCCAGACAAGTGAAAAGCCCTTTCTGAGCACAGCCCAGTGGCAGAACATAAGAAAGTATTTATGTAGGCTTAGATAGTGTAATCTTCAGTGTTAGGTTAAATTTGTGGATCTTTAAGTAGCCTTCTGTTTTAACAATATTCTTTCCGGGTTGAAATGTGGTGAGATGCAGTTCTATGCAAATTAACAGATTTATGCAAGCGTACATATATAAGCATATCAAAATCAGACAATACGTATTTATGAATCGAAGAAAATGTACATTGATTCAGGGCATAAGTATTTTGTTGAAAATCTCTGTGTGGAAATGATAGAGACTATTCAGCAGCAGCTAAGTTGCAAAGATAGACTGATAACGTCTCCTCACTGTTATGTTAAGCATATGCCGTCTGAAAAATGGAAGCATTGATGTGATATTCCACTAGCCATATGAAGTGAAAAAGCCAGCAAAACTCAGTCCCATTTTTAGAATTTAATTTTTGGAAGAATTTCCCACTGCTGAAAGAGAAGCGGCAGCGGGAGGCTGGTGAATGGTCTGGCTGATAAACAACTTGAATCATGCACAGTCTGAGGAGACACAGTGGGTAAAATTCTCGCCCCTTTGAAGTCAATGGGAGGCTCAGCACCAAGCACAAGGGAGCCAGCCTTCAGGAGTGCTGTTTTGGCTTTCCCTGGGATGTAGCAAGAGCTTTGCAAGTCACACTGTTGGCTAAACAGCCAGGGTGTTGTGAAAGGAGAAGGAAAAGCAGAAGCTACTTTTTCCATTGCAAATGAGAGTCAGAAATACACACTGATCTCCTGAATCATTTCTCTTCCCTGGAAACAAACTTGGGATCCCAGGTTGAAAATTTTCTTGACATGTGTGGAAACAGATGTCCTTAATCCCCCAACCTAAAGGCATCCCAGAGGGAAAATTAAGTACTTTGAAACCCTGCTGCCTCCAGAAAAAGCATGTTTTGAGAAATGTGCTTCATGCATGCAGACTTGGAAGTCCATCTGGGACGTGCTGTATCACCCGCAGTAGAGGGATTTCAGCGCTCTGAGAGAAGAATATTTACTAGTCACCACCCCAACTCTCTTTTCCAATACTTCTCACCATAAAAATATTCTAGAAGTTCTCTTCATTGGGAGAAGCTGTTTGAGCAACGTTCAGTAAGTTAGAGAAGTTCAGCTGAGATTGAAGTGCCACCTTCTTTCTGCTGCAGGGAGAGGAGCTGTAGGACAATGAAGAAAGTTAATTAAGAGAAATATGAGAACAAAGTATTTTAGAAGCTCTGTGTGTGCCAGCAGTGGAAAAATGGTTTGCTGACCAAGGAATAATACCTTCAGAAAAAAAAAACATCCCCGCAGAAGTACATTAGTGTAATCTGAATGCCCTTTTACTGTGCACCCAGTCCTTGAAAAAGTCTTGCTAGATATAGAAGAAACTTTTGACATTTCATGTACACACAATTCATAAAGAAAATACTTAAAAATGTAAGTATGAAAAGGCAATAAATCTCTTTGCTAAAACTGCCTGTGTCTGTGAGAGATAAGAGGGCAGGAGAAAGGAAAAAGAACAGTAATTTCTTTTAAATTCTCCTTTTAATCCACTTTTGGTACAGCACCTACAAAACACCTTGCAATGGTTAGGCAGACACTCTGACAGCACTATGTACTACCTGACCAGAAATCCCTTGCTGTCTCCTCACTTTTCCCGCTCCTTGCAGTTCACTTTCTTTACCATAGTAGTAAATGCTTCAGCTCAGGTGTTGTTCACAGTGACATGCTAATAGGGACCTCTACTCACTAATGCAGTACAAATTAATACCCCGAAGGGGTAGTTGACGTGCTAGTATTCAGGTGGTAAAATCTGCATGTGAAATCCTGGGTGGGTTTTCGCTTTGGCATTTCTACCTCTCACCTCAGGGGCTCCCACAGCTCCAAAGTCCCCCGTAGTGGGGAAAGCTGCAGGACCCACCACCCACCTTCATCTCCACCAGGCAGTAGGACCAGCCGTTCGTGCCATCATTCTTGTCCTGCATCAGGGGGAGGAATTGCTGGGAAAGGTTGGTATTGCTTGAAATTCTTGTTTTGACTAAAGAAAGGTATTCTGGTCAGGCCTACAAAGCCCAGCTCTGTTTCCTGAATTTTGAAGGCAAGACTTCTCAGGAGGATAAACAATGCGCATTTAAGCTGGGGTCTTTAAAAGATTCATAAGAGGGAATAAATGTTGTTGCTTGTGCTTTGTCTGGTAAAGCTTAGGAAGTTTAAGACCAATCTCCAAAGTTACAGGAATGCTTAGAAACAGATAGTTTCTTCCTTTATTGCTTGTATAAATCAAAATAAATAAACGAGACATGAAGAAATTATGAGACCTGTAAATCAGTGCCAATACTGGTAATAGACTCTAAATTTTTAGGTACCTCTAAACCTCATAATATCTCTCAAGAGTAAAGTTTCCAAGGATGTGTTTCCCTGTAGTGATGAACTTTGTTTCCAACACAATGCAACACATAGATTTGGTATGCTGTGCTGATTAGGGACTTACATGGCTTTTGCAAAGGATAAAAGTAAGACAGTTTGCCTTATTTGAAAAAGGACAAAATAACATATGCTGAACATAGTGAAGTCATGTTTACAGAAAGTGAGCTATTTGCATGCCACTTTCACCAAGGGAGAGAATAATTCAGAGCAGAGGATGCCCAACTCCTTCCTGCTGCTCTGAGGGACCAGGAACAGCAATAGGTCCATCTGAGCAGTCTTCACACTTGTGCCTCTTCCCTGTTTCTTCTCAGGAAAGAAGCCTAAAGGAAAGCTGGGAGAGACTGGGAAATGTGTTTAGAGGTTCTCTGTTGTTCCCCAAATACGTTTTCTTAGCTAACTCTTTAATGAGCATCTTCTCAAGGACAACTGTAATTTGTCATTGGCTTGACAAATTCATTTCTTTTATGGTCTTCCTGGAGGAAGAACTAGCTTCTCAAGTCCAGTTTTCACTTTTACAGTCAAGCTTGTGTTAGCAAAAATTTCTTGGGTTTTTTTGGGTTTGGGTTTTGTTTTTTTTTTCCTTTGAAACTCCATAAACGTTAGTATAAGCAGCAGGCACCACCCTGCAAGTTTAAAAGCCCTCCAAAAAGTTTATTGAGTTTTTACGCCCCAAATCCAGATTGTGTGTAATTATTCTCCTCCGTCACACAATGTGTTTGAATCCTGTGCTTTTAGTAATCACCTCCAGAAGAAACCTAAATGCACTATTTGTTCCCTAGGAAAGCAGTTACAGATGTGCATTGTGTAGTTTCCTCTTCACTTTTGTTAAATTAAAGCAATATTTTAAATATCCTGAATATGAATTTTGTTTGCCTCTTGTATTACAAGGCCTGAAGGAAAAGCAGGAGATGGTCTTATTTCCTTAGCAACAGAGTCAGGTGTGATTTATGCCACCCTGCGTCCCTGCAGCTGTCTCCAAGCAACAAACCAAACTGCAATGCCAACTCCTGTATGCACAATATACAGAGGGGACTGCGGGAAAACTCCAGAGCCCAAAAATCTATCCCTAGTATCAAACAGGAGGCAAGACTGAACAAGCACAGGATTATCAGAGAAATGGAAATCAATCAAATAATCTAAGCATCTCAGTTCAGCCTGCCAAATGTTGAGGGATATTACTGGTTTAGCGTAAATAAGTAAGTTTTAATTAGAATAATTTACTTGGGATTATAGTATGGTGTGATTTGTGCTGTTTGCTTAGCTTTACTTAGCATGAGTAACTAGATTTGCTGAAGCCTGTAGGCCGCAACAGAGTTATTTTTCTTAGTAATTTTCCTAGCAGCTGGTACAGTGCTGTGTTTAGTCTTTTCGTATGGGAAAGTGTTATGATACCACGCTGATGTTTTCGTAGTGTTTTTCCCAGGTTGGGGACTCTTCATTTCTCCATGTTTTGCCAGTGAGTGCAGGTGCACAAGGAGTATAAACCAGAAGATAAGGAGGCTCCAACCCTTGGCTGAAACTGCAAATCAACAAGATAAGAGCCTGCCTGCCTGGACACAGAAAAGGAATCTGATAAGATGTTATCAGATCCCAGACAAAAATCACCCTTGGACTAAAAGACGCGTGGACAGCGCGTGAAAGGTGGGTGTATGGATCACAAGGGTATAATTGCCCAGGGATTTCTTTGTTCAGGGTCCCTGTCTTTGGAGGCAACCAGCCCGCTGTCCTTGCTGCTGTAGCTTACAATTAAATTAATTATTTTATAAAATCTGACACCTGAGACTCTGCTGCAGGAAACCTAGGGTTGAGCCTGAAGAGGAGGAAGCATACCCGAGAGTAAAAGTGTGTGTGTGACATGGTGAATGGTGCATGAATGCTTGGGCAGCAGCTCCTCCTTGAACACCAAATGCTCAGTGCGCAAAGAATAATCTATTTTAAATCAGTCAGCGCTTAGGTAACAGCTGTAGATGTGTGTTAATACTTTACCAAGGCTTTGCCTTGGCTTATGGCAGTGGTACCACAGCGTCTGTTGTCCCTGAGCTGGCTCAGCAGGAGTTCTCATGGAGAACAGGGTAGCTGCATAGCAAAAAAGTACTTTCAGTAATATTTCACTGTTAAAGTAGTTGCCAAAGTTTGCCGTTTCAACTTTATTTGCCATCTCAAAGCTGTTTCCTCTTTGAAGCAAAGAGACTTGCATCTACAATTGTATCATGTTGGCAAACACTGTGTTTCTGAATAACAACTGTAAAGCAGTGAGGCTTGCCAAATGCAATCATGACAGATAGCACTGTTTTCCTGGAAAAAAAAATTGCTGTTTTTGTGAAGGTGAAATTTTCTTTGGAAGCTGAGGTTTGGTGAGCAAAAGCTGCTGTTTATGCATCAGTTTCCCTGAATCAATGCTGTTTAGGTGGCTTTCAGGTGCAGAGCTAACACCTGTGGGTTACAAAAATCAAGCAAGCAAGTACTCCCCCCATCAACATCTCATCCTCATCCCTAGTTTACTCTTACTGGAAACCTGTAAAACCTCTGAAACACCAGTGTTTATTCCACTGCTGAAGACACAGTGGTTTGTGTAGGAAGTGCCGGATCCCGTAACACTGAAATGAAGGAAGACCTGCTGACAAACAGGTGAGGATGGAGCATGGAGATGGTGGGATCTCCCCAGGGTTCCCCACCCACTGGCGCTGGAACCAATGCACCTGTGTTTCACATCCCTGAGCACAGGCTGCCCATGCCAAGCTTGATGCAGAAGCAGAGCAGGCAGAGAGCATCGCCTCTCCCTGGCCCTTCCCAGCCACGTGAGCATCAGGATGGATGAACTTCTGCCTCGTGAAGAGTGTTTTCTTCCTGTGCTTTGTGAGATTGAAAACCCACCCATGCCAGCACCTACCATCCACATGCTTTGGGTGCAACGCCAGCATCTACAGCCCGGAAATACCAGTAAGCAGAGGGGAAGAACTTAGTAAAGAGTTTTAAACCATCCCTCATTTTTAGGGATCCAGCTCTGAGATTACAGTGATGATGTGGGTGTGTGCAGGTCTCCAAGAGTCGGGTGGCTGGGGACAGGTTTGTATCGCTGCTCAGTCAGGGTTTCTTCCAGCCTGGTTAGCCACCCTTAACCACGGTTCCTGCCTTTCCCAGGCAGGAATTCATTTACCGTCATCCTTTAAGCTTTCAACTTTTCAGTTCTTGGAGTGCAACCTAAGTGGTTGTACTCTGAAGCCAACCTCCCTAATTTTAGCACTTTAGGCAATAGTAGCCTTGCTTTCTACTTGCAAAAGCTTCCAGACCACTTGGGGTTTTTTCACTTGCATAGTTTTGCGCTAAATGGTTTCCTCCTGGGGTTTTTTTTGGCTTTTCTTTGGGTCTCATCCTTCTGGAAAACTAACAGTGGAGTCTTACTGCACAGCATTTCCTCATTATTAGGGCATCATCCTTTACCTCATAATTTTGTTGTGATTTAAAAAGTTATCTTTCTGTAGAGCTTCTCTACAAGAGCTCTCACTTAAAACTTTTTATGATAATCTACCAAAATTCTCATCAGTTGGCAGCTGTTTCTTAATTTAAAAAGAGCATAAAATGGTAAGGCATAATGTTGAAAATATTTTTTTATAACTTTGTTCCACTGAGGTGGTAAATTCTTGCAGTGATAGGGGCTTAATGCTAAATATTGTAAAAAAAGAAATAGGAATTGTTACCTGACTACAGATATATGCTCCTGTTGATACTGCTTCCTTAGCTCAGATCTCACTGCAATTTTGAATATTTAAAAAGAAAAAAAAAATTGTCTTTGGGATCTAATGGAGTACCAAAGTCAGTCATGTTCTCTCATTCTCCTTTTTTAACCAAACATAATCAAAGACAGATTTTTACATCAAAGAGGAATCACTCAGAAGTTCAAGAAACACTACTAACTAGCTAAACGTGTGCCTCATTTCTTTTATGAGTTACAGAAGAACTTTAATCATGTGAATAGTATCACCAAATCTGTGGGACTAATTGCATGCCTGGTGCTATCAACAAGCTCAGGTACCTTTTTCTTTAATTTGGAATGCAAATTCTGATTCAGTTTTATGGCATGCACCTGTTTTCTGCTCTCTGCAGAGAGGCATGCTGGTACAAGGTGCTAAAATCAAGAAGCTAATCCTCTTTAAAACACGAGGAAAGGCTGCTTGAGTCCTTCTCATCTGGTCAACCAAATAGTCCTTAGGGCCTTCTAGAAAAGTGAAAAACCCAAATGTCCCTCTTGTACCTGTAAATATATGGAAGTGAATAATGTTTTTCTGGTATAGAAACTCTGCAAAAGGAGAACCAGACCTGTGGAAAATACAAACCCATTTCAATTGTTTAATGCTCACCTGGTTATTATTCGTATAGCTATTTCTACAAATTTGTATATACTTTTAATATGAGGTTTGAAAGGGTCACAGTGGAAATAAACACGTAACTTATGCTTTCCATGTGTTTTTATACTTTAAAGAGTAAAGAATAAAATGGTTCAAGGCACACAATTTACTTGGGTTTTTTGCTTTGATACCCCTTGGTTATATGAGTATTTAAAGGATGAGCTAGAAGTACCAAAAGTTTTATTATTCATCAGCAGTCTGTCCTTTTTATTAACCATTATGCCTCATATGCATTTGTTTCCTTCTGGCAAGCTCGTTTTAAATGGCATGACTTTATTTCAGTTTGTTATTTTAATTAAAAGAAGCAGACTGCGGTTGTTAGAGAGAAGTTTTTGCCTTAATCTTTCACCCTTTAACTTGTTCATAAATACCAATTTCTTCAGCATCCTAGTGAAGCTGCTCATGGCCTTTCAGTGTATGCTTAGTGCTGCACAGAGAAGCAGGTAGACTAGGGGATAATAAAAGACTTATTTCGACACTGCCTTGCATCAGTCCTAGCAAAACTAATTGAATTCAGAGGCAAAACAGGCTGTCAGTGGGTCCGCATGTTGTGGTTCCCTTAGAGGAGGTGGAGGCAGTCTTTTCCATCAATACTCTGCAATATCACCCCAGTTCTGTGATAAAGTGGATGCAAAATGACTAAATCCATCATCTGAGAAGTCTGAGAGGAAGATGAGCGTACCGATCCAGGGGGTCTGTAAGGAAATTGTGGCGTGGGGCTGGACGGCAGCACCTGGCGACCTGAGCACCATCCAGCAACGGCAGGTGGGCGGATGCCAATTCCAGAAGTGCCTGTTCTCCATATCCCTCCCTCTCCGTTCCTCAAAACTCCTGAAACAAACCTGAGGTCCACCAGACACCCTTCTCTCTCCACAAATCCACAAACCTACAGTTTGTCTTGAAGGGAGAGGCCAAGAGAAGAGCCTACGTCCCCTCGCTTTGTTGACCAAAAAGATCAGATGGGAGGAGGCAGACAAACGCCGCCCCTCCTGGCGTGGCTCACTACACCTCAGGGTGGAAACGGAGAACAGGCTGCGCCGCTGGACCCTTTGAGGCAGCTCACCATCAGACGCTTTATGTCCTGAATTCTACAGTTTCTGCTTTCCTTTCCTTTCCTATTGCCATAGAAATGGAAAAGCATCTGGGAAACGTCTACATTTGACATTTCTGAGATGAGTTTCCAGCCCTGGTACAACCCTTCCAGCAACAGCTAAGTATGTATCGGGCAGTTTGTTAACTATTTTTTTCCTTTGTCTGTGGCTCTCATTGAACTGTGTTTCAGGTTTGCAAATTTCTCTCAATGAAATATGTGTACTTTCCTGAACATTTTTCTCTGGCCTATGTGACTTGAAAAAATGCCTAATGAAGTAGTCTTCTGTACGTAACGCTCTGCATCATAAACACACACGTTAGCTCTAGAGGTACCAACTCCCAATTGTCACGCAAAGTACATCTGCGAGAAGTTCCTGCTTTTTAACTCACTATATAGAAGAGTCATTTCTCATTCCCCAATGAAGCTTTAACCGGTAAAGGTTCACAATGGCTCCATTTAAAATTTCCCTAAACAGCAATAAAATATTATTAATCCCTGCCTCCTCTCTGGTCCCAGATCACTAACAGCCATCATAAACACAGCAAACTGGGCTGTTTGTCTATGCCTCCGCTCATGCAGGAATAATCTTCTGTTTGATTCTTCAATCAGATCTGCAGACTTTCCATCAGCTGCTTCTTTTATTCTCAACCCACACAAGTCAGTGAAATTGTCATCTTTTAAAAGCAAATATTGTGCCTTCCCAGTTACATTTTCATTTAAAAATATAAATCAATAGAGTTTGTAACTGATAACCAGATTATGACTGCTTTTAAGATTCTGGTATCTTTCCCATGAGATAATCTGACAGCACAATAAAACACATCTATTTATTAGGAGGAACACTCACATACTCAGTCGGCCTGTTTTAAAAGAGACCATAAATGAGATTTAGGATTTTAAACAGCCTAGATGACTCTCCTTCCTCTTAATTTCCAGCTGCTTGATTTTTATAAGTCCTTCTTCCCTGAGAAGAGTTTTTAAGAACTATGCAATACTTTTATGTATATATGTAAAAACATATATAGACATACATATATGGACATATATACCCTTACCCATATAGCAAAGCAAGAAACTTCTTTTCGTTCTTCTTTCACAGAAACTGAAAGGAGGTAAGCCACTTTGTTCTCTGCAAAGCTCATCTGGAGATGTTCCTTTCTGCATTGTCCCCGTTTCCTCTCTACAGCCTTCACCCCAGCCCTAACGCAAGCACTGATCCCCACATCAAAAAACGGGTCTGCAATCCACCAATCTTTGCCAGTAGAGGCAAAGAGCATCACTGAAGTAATTATATCAAATAGTGCCCCAGCACTGTTTGTTTTGCACTGGGGGGCTGTTGTCTTTTTTTTTAATACAGGGAAAATGTTCTTTTCACTCTGCGGTTGGAACTGTAAAGTGAAAGACTTGCCTCATCTGCCTGGGAAATACAGAGTGTTATTATGCTTCATGAGGTGCATAATTACTGCTTAGGTGACTCTGGGGTTACACTTTACTACTAAGAACATGCACACAAAAAAAGAAAAAAAAAAGTTACTGAATGGGGAATGGGGGAAGGGCTGTCTGGACTGTGACTGTGGACTTGTGGGCAGGGATGCCCTCGTGGGGAACACGGGCACGACCCCACACGGCAGGGGAAAGCAGCCCCAGGGGAGATGCACTCCCTGGGTTGGTGTTAGAATTTTTAATCTTAATCAAAAATGACCCTGTTTGGTAATTTAAAACGGTTACATTTAATGGTTAAAATCTCAATGTGACAGAGGCAAGCATTAGGAAGCGGGGCGGCGAGATCTCTGACATCTGTATCCTGGAGGTTCCACATGGAGAAGGAGGGTCTCTGCAGAGTGATGGCAGCCCCACAACTCATCTTGAGCAAAGGCACAGAAACTCGTGTGGTGTTGGAGAGCAGCAGCAGCCATCTTTTCTAAGCATTTATGCTCTTAGAATGCAAAAAAGCAGCCAAAACCAATCTTGAATACCATCACCAACACATAAGCAATTAGGCAGCAGGTGCTTGTGTGCACCTAGGTGTGATATTTGTTGTATGCCAGCATAAAAACGTAAATAAAGTGAAGCAAATATTACTTGTATTGCCAGATTCAAATCCATTTAACATCCTTATTCCAAAAGGCCTCAATATTGTGTCTGTTGCATTCAGAAATCTCAACACAGAACGGAGAAAGGACAGCATTGTTTTTCAGCAAGCTAAACCACTCTTTATTTCATTAGGTTTTTCAATTTGTGAACTTGTAAGTGCTGTCAGATGAAATAAAATAGTCATACACCACTTTCTACTAATGCAACTGCAATGACAGCTTAAGAAGCTTAAATTCCTGTTACTCACACATAAACAAAACCTAATAGTGATGTGAATTTTCATGTTTTCATTTTTTCAATTGATCCTGATTTTCAAAAAAATTTTAGGGCTTCTGAGATTATCATCTAAAGCAACTGTTGGACTTGCAGTCAGGCCTAGGTTAGCAACTGCCTAGTGCAAAGGCAAATTTCAAGAAAGGGCAGCACATTACCATCTAACACCCAGGTATTGCCCGAAGTTTCAGCCTTCACCCCAGTTCGGTGCATCTCTCAAGTGAGTGCAGCGGAGACTCTCAGCTCCTTCCTGCCCACACCTGGGCATCCTTCAGAGCCCTCCAAAAGAAGACGACCTGCTCGACTGTGTCCTCTTTCCTGGCCACCAGGCTGCATGGCCAGCAGCCACCATCCCTCATCTTCCTCAAGGATCTCCACCTTGTTGGGGCCATTGACCGTGTGGACTCACAAGGTGTGCGTGACACTGGAATACAAATACCACAGCAGAGCTTTGAAGGCGGGCAAATATTGCAGCTGAAAACCAAACTGGGCTGTTGGAAACCCCACTCATGGGTGCAATCCCCCGAGCAGCACAGCTGGAGGGCTGTGGTCTCCTGTGAAACCAGCCGTGGTATTTCGAGCTACCACTCTGTTTTGTGTGAAGCCTAACGTTGCTGTCAACATTTTTTGTGCATATTTAGATACCACAACAGCATGAAAAGCAAGATGGCAGATGCATGCAAATACATTTTAAAAGTTTCCCCATAACACTTTAAAGTCCTGCTTGTTCACTGCTTGTTTCTGCTTGTCTTAAATCAAAGCAGGTTCGCTGGGAATATTTGTCATTAAAAAAGAGTTAGGTCTGAAGAGCATTATTTTCAATTCTTTAGTGCTACAATATTTCATTGATGGAGAGCCTCAAGAGGTGACCTTATACCAGTGATTATCTCCTTCCCTGGCCATGGAACAGCTGAGTGGGGGCATTCATCATCACACCAGCACGTGGCCCGTGACCCCCGGGTTCCTTGAGCTCCCTGGCAGGGACAAACAAAGGGTGTCACCGCACGGCGCCCAACTGCGCCCCTGCACAGCATAGCCTTTCATGTCAGCACACAAAGTGAGCTAACCTGATAACCTTGCAGGAAAGACGTGGTGTTTTGAAAGGATAAAGACAGGAAAAAAACATACGGCAGAAACTCTGATAAGTTTTCTATCTTTTCCTTTCTTCCCCTACATTTTGTTCTGTTTTCATGACTGCAGATATTACTACAGGCACCTAATCAAAATCAGGTCAATCCCATTACAGTGGGAGCAGTGCTTTAATGTCATAAAAGGCCAGAAAGCCACTCTTCTGGAAGCAGGAGATTTCCCTGGAGCGAGAGACAGCTTTAATGCCAGAGACCCCGTGACCCCGGAGTTAAGCCACTTAGGTCCAACTCCCCAGCTAGAACAAGAGCCATCAGAGCACGCTCTCTGTTGGCAAAAATTACCAGCTGTATGTATTAAAGCAATCCCAGTGCTGTTCCCTGGCTCAAGTCAGCCCCTCAGGTGGTAAATCCCAGGGGAAGGCAAAGGCAATATTGCTGCTGGCTCGTCCCCTGCATCGCTGCCTGAGGCTGTGTGGGCACTGGCCATGTGCAAGGTTGGATCTACTTTTGCATCCTTACTTGCTCAGAACTTGTTCAGTAGTAGATGGAAGCTAAAGCTTCTTCAGCTTTGGTACGGGTTGTTTCTAGCAATTTCATATCACTGTAGGCTCGGACCCGTGATGGTTTCCAGAGCGGTTGTTGTCCCATCACGCCAGGCTGCAGCACGTCCTGCTGTCGCACTGCCACAAGCCCAGTGTGTGCTGAGCTGTGGGCTGGGAGAGGGATTCCTGACCTGGGACATGCTGGTGAAAATGGACATGCACTCAAGCTCCATTAGCACCTTTTTCCCCGTACCTTCCAAGGCATGTTTTTCCTGCTGCAATGGCTTTCTGGCTCCTTAGCAGTGTTAGGTGCATTTCACTGGTACTTAGCAAAGACAAAGACACAGCCCACCGTGCCGGCTTTTGCGTATCTAACATTTCATAATGTTCAAATTATGCCAGATTGACTCAAAAGTCTGATCTACGCAATAATTTCAGGATGAATTGATGTAAAACACTATACCAACACCACAAAAGTGGTCTTCATTCATGTTGTCATGCATTTTCATCTTGTTCTCTTTTTATTTTCCTAAAGAAAAGTTGCTTCATGTTATGAAGCTATAATTATATGTGAATTTTCAACTGCTATAGTTCTTCCAGCTACTCTAGTTCTTTTACTAGGTTTCATAATTCTTGGTAACATGAGGATCCATACAATGTCTTCACAAGATTAAATAAGGCTGAATAACTATGTTAAGCTCCATAACCATTTACAATTCAATAGCTGCTTACATAAATGTAAACAGCATATGCCCTGTCTCTAAGAAACTTCATATTTGTGGTATGTCAAAGCAACATTTAGATGGAAATTGGAATTAAGCTAAATTACGCGCAGCAGAACTAAAGAGTAGTTTTATTTGTTAAATTGCCTTGAATTTGCTGGACACAAAAGAAAAAATAGCGTTATCTAATCATATTCTACATTAAAAACTGATTTATTAAGAAATACAATGAGCTGAACAGATTGTTCCTGGTGACTATGTCCTTCAAGATTTTAGAACGAATAAATTTCACTTCCACATTTTATTTTTATTCATAAAGTGGAAAACAAGCTTGCCTACTTTTTCTGCTCCCAACTGGCTTTTCATTTTTGACGGAAATCAACTTCGGTAGAACAATTTGAGGAAAATGGACTAGTCTCTGCAGATACAAAACAGTCTGTTTCAATCAAAAGTTAGTTCATCATTTCAAACAATTTTTTTTTAGATGAATGACCAGGTATCATATATTTCAGGTAGTATAAAAGTCATTGCCAGCTCAGGCTATTGTCCACACGACATTTTGATCATTAAAGCTATTACAAATAAAGGCTTCATTCCTGTACTCTTGACTCTGTCTAGAATTGGAGATGGGACTCTAGACCATTTGGTAAGTACTATGGACAAATCCCTGAGATGCCAAATGCTCAGTTTCCCATTGAAATTAAAGGTAGATTAGGTGCGTGGTCACTGCTGTGGATCTCATCTTATCCCTAGCTTCCTTTAAAGATGTCAGCCTTGACAGTGCAAGACTGAATAATACATTCTTGTGTGTGGCATACATGCACACATGTATATATGAGTGTGGTATCAAGTTATCTATGTGATAGTATCAGGGGAATAGTCCCACTCTTCTTCACCATTGGGAACAAGATATATATGTTCTTTATGCTGAACGTGTAAGCAGGAGGCCAGTGCACAGGTGACTTGCAATCCATTATAATTGTGTTCCTTTTCGCACGGTGTTATATTACCCAATATATTACTATACTGCCGTATCGTATTCTTAAAGGAAAAATACCAAACATGCCACTTGTAAGCATAATGCATGCAACTTGATGTGCTGAACAGTTGCATGCTCGTTCTGACACTGCTGCCTGTGCTCCAGCTGCAGCAGTGACAGGGCTCTACCTCTCTCGCTGCAAGCAGTTATTATTCTGCCTTTTCCCCTTAGTTTTATGTTAGCCCATATCACTTCTGCGAGTTACAGCTTCTCCATCTTCAAATTAGTTCTCTTGCTATTAAGTAACTCCCATTTAAGACGGTGAAGAGCCCACTGCAGATAACTCTGCATAGCACTCTTATTAGGTTAACCCCTCTGCAGCAGGAAGGCTTAGATCAGACATTAGCCCTTTTCAGTCCAAATGTCATTTCCAAGAATAATTTCCCCTGGTTGCTTAGCAACTTCTCTTAATCTTTCCTTTCTCTCATTCATATCAATATCCAGTCCCTCGGCCTCATAGCAAAGCCAAGGCGCACTGCCTCCAGCTTGCTGTTCACAGTGTCCTGGTAAAAACAGCCAGAAACTCACTGAGACCCATTTTCGTTGTTTTGCTCCCCAACATAGTTGCTTTTGTGGTTGATTTGCCCAAGGAATACATAAGGCATAAGATTTGCAGGCAACAAGGAAACAGATCTACACCAGGCTGGGCAGAGGCTGCCTCCTGCTCTGTTTGTAGGCAAGCAGCTGGGGAAATATTCACACCAGCCTGTAGGGATAAGCTTCAAACCTCCTCTCCTCTCCTCTCCTCTCCTCTCCTTTTTTCTTTCAGAAAACCTTTGAGAACTTTGTCTGAAGCTGGCAGAAGAGCAGGTCAGGAGGAAGATGCTCAGAGTTTAGAGGAGCCGTGAACATTAGGTGTGTGTACTCTCTTTTCCTGTGTGAAAGAGGACACAGGCTGTCACTCAAAATACGTAGCACAGTAGTGCACAGTTGAAATGTAACTTCATTTCTGTAGAGTAATTTTGGGCCCTTGCTGTTTTATACTCATTTATGCACAATTTCTCTTGTTTGCCCTTTCTCTTCTGTGCTGCTCAAGACCACGCCTCACAGGCAGCACTGCAATATAACTATTTGCTTGTAAAATAACCATGGGTCTAAGCTTTTCTCATACACTCAGGTACAACTCAGAATTCAATAAAGGTGGCATCGTATTAGCTAAAATCAAAATTGCCCTGTATATATCTTAAAAGCAGTTATTAGAATCCATTCCTGTGAAGAATGTATTTTATCTGAAGGGTATTTAGCAGTCTTTGTACAAATACAGTGTCATGGTTTGGGCTGGACTGGCCACTGAAATGAACAACAAATGGTCTCTGACTTGTGTCCCTTCCGAGAAGAGAGACCAACTTCCTTCAAAAAGAGGAGGAAGAGAGATAAAGAGACTTATGAGTTTAAAAGAAAACTAAACTACTTTAACAGAAATATTAGTAGAATAATAAAAAGAAAATAATGGAATATATCCAATATATACAAAACCCTATCAGGCTCCTAGGATGATGATCACGTGACCAGCAGGCAGTGGACCAGACTGGACTCAGTGATAGACAGGAACTGGATTCCAGATCTGGATTTGGGAATACACAGATCAGGATCAAAGGCAGATAAACAGGGTCCTCCTCAGATGCCGGCCATTGAAGAAAGAAGGCTGATCCTTTGATCCCTCAGCTTTTATACTGAGCATGATGCAGATGGGATGGAATACCCTGTGGGTCAGTTTTGGGTGACTTGTCCGGTCCGCTCCTCCCCACAGGTGTGACCCCTCCACGATTTTCCGCTTCTGACCCTCCAATGGGGCAAATAACAAAGTTGGCTGCCCTTGGGTGTTATAGCGGTAAGTATAAGCAAGAGCCTCTCTGCATCCCATGCCTTGGCATTAACTATAAATGGAGGTCTTATTACTCTGGAAGCAGACACTGTCTTAAAAACATGCTGTTAATTTAAGAGAGTTCAGTTAGTTAGAACAGGCTTAGCTGCAAAGTAAAATTACTGAAAGGAAAATTGGTTCTGTTTTACCTCAAACCAGGACATACAGGAACTTCCAACATTTCTTATCCCTATGATTGCACTGATTTCTCCACTAGCAAGAACAAAGTAACAAGAACAAAACATCGCTATAGCCTCATACGGTTTGATTTTTAACTCTGCTAGCATCTCTGTGTTTGCTTAGGCATAAATAACAAAGACGTGCTCTGCAGTTTTGTGTGGGGAACCCCACTGGCACCTTATGTTTCTCAAGCTGTGGGAAAAAATTGTAACCTTCTTGTCCTCAGCCATACCACTGCGGAAATTTCATCTGAGAGCTTTATCAGTTTTAAAGTCTCCACTCTACAAAGCTAGTCAGATACCAGTGCTGGTTGAGATCAAATAAGCCATTCAATAAAATAATTGAAACGTGAAAATAAAGTCACTTCAAGTTCTTGGTGATATTCATGAATTTCTACAAGACTGGATAAAAGCTACTATACATACCCCAGTACTCGTACTCATATACAGTCCAGACTGGAGACTGCTAGTCAAACATAAGAATGCCAGTCAAAGATGAGAAATAGAAACAGTTTTCAACATGGCTGGAGACACCGGATGGTTATCAGGTTGTTGGCAAGTCAACTGCCAAGAAACCTTTCTGTGAAGAAGCAAAACTCTAACCTGATAGGCATCCTGTGTGGTATGAAGTAAGCATCAACCAAGAGAAGTTCTTCAGCTGTATCAAGACTATACACAACCATTATCAATACCAAGATTACACACCATTCCTCTTGGTGGCACAAGAACAACAGGATAGTACATGCTGTGTCTTTCGAGGAAGAAAGCGCAAATCACAACTTTTTTACTTGTACTGCAGGAATTGGATAGAATTATGAAGACATCCAGAACACTGCTGCTAATGATGATAAACCCTGGGACCAATATGATATCAAACAAAATTAGGCAGATGAGAGGAAAAAAACTGTCTCCATTTTTTCTGTCCCCAAGAGTGAGATGGGAAACAGGATAAAAATAATGGAGACACATCATTAGTCGTATTATTAGAGTGAAATGTTTGGGGTTTTTTTTCAGAGCCTTAAACAGAAGCATTTTTTGAAAGACTCTGTGACCAGTATTTCCTGTGCTGCAGAAATAATTATTGGGAATGGAGGAAAGCAGAGCAGTGAGGAAGGAAGTGCTTTAAAAATATAAGGGAGTATGAAAAGGAGACAAATGTAACACAGACATTAACTCAGCAAATCATGAACAAATTGACCTACAATGACAGAAAAAGTGAAAAAAAAAAGCATTCCAATTGCTAGAACTTGCAGTAAGAAGCAAAAAGAACTGGAAATTTCTCATTTACAAGAAGGCATTTAATATAATTGGCATTACAGAAACCTAGTGGGAGGATTTGCATGTCTGGAATGTTAAAAACATTGCTTTTAACCTGGTTAAGAAGAATAGAGCAGGTATAATGTGGGTGGAAGGATTGCACCATGTGTCACAGGCACCATTGCTCACCTTAGGGACTTGAAACTACAGACCAGAGCAGTAGTAGTAGTAGTAGTAGTAGTAGTAGTAGTAGTAGTAGTAGTAGTAGTAATAATAATAATAATAATAGACAGCAGCTTGAAAGCTGGTTATACCACCTATGAGCTAGTTTGCTTTTCTTTTTTAGGTCTTTTTTTCTACATTCAACACATATGAGTAGATTGAACACAGTAAACCAATTATGGAAGTATATATGTAGATGATAAGATTGTTGCCTTAGTCATGTTGCTATTCTGAAATTTGCATCTTAGACTTGGATGCTATCGGGCATGCTGCTGGACCCTATCCTTATCTGTTCATCCCTTCTGACTGCTGACTGGTGTTTCTGTGGGGTTTTTTTAAGCTTTCTGTACATGTTCATAAATTTTAATTCGGTGTTAAAAGATCATTGAACAAAGTTGTTTTTCTTCTCCCAAAAGTTTCATTATTTACCTTCACATTCAAAATTCTTTCAAGGTTTAAAAGCTTTACCTGTTCCAGTTCTTTATGAATCACATAAGGTAAGATTCATGGATTAGCATCAGTACTGCTAAAGAGGAGATAGTTCTTTTCTTGTATATGAGGAAAGTTTTAGGCAACTTCATGTGAAAGATCAGACAAAAGAGAATGAATAAAACTGAGTATTTTTTAGGCAACTTCATGTGAAAGATCAGACAAAAGAGAATGAATAAAACTGAGTATTTTTTAGGCAACTTCATGTGAAAGATCAGACAAAAGAGAATGAATAAAACTGAGTATTGTAGTTCTTTAAAAGAAGTTTTATACGGTCAAAAAGCTACCATCAAGGCAGAGAACTTTTTTTGAACAAAAGTTCCTATTGGATAAGATCAGATAGAAGCTAGATATATAATAAAGAAACAAGGACGAACAGGTGAAATTAATATGATGTCTAGCTCCGAGTACAGGAAGGTGTAGTAAGAGAAGTTGACAATGTTAGATAAAAATCCATAGCAGGCAAGGCAAAGAACAAAGCAACTTCCATTTAAGTGTTTTAAGAAAAAGTAATAATAATGAAATCAAGATGGGCACCCATTTACTGAAGAGCTCTTTCTGCCTCATTAGTAACAGCCTTTCTATAATCATTTACTGCTTTATATCTGGAAAAAGGCAAGATGAGGTACTAGATGAAGTATTTTCATCAAAATGATTAAATGATTCCCAGGTCAGCAGTAACCAAAGAAGCACACCAAGCTACATATAGGGGATAAACACTTAAGTCAACAGGGCCAGATAACTTTATCACAAGTCAGAAAATAGATTTTCTGAGGAAGATTCTAGACAGTTGATTTTCTATATAAAATAAGTTTTAGAGACAGAGAAAATACCTGATGGCTGGAAAACTGCAACATTGTCCACAATTCAGCAGGAGAAAACAGAATGACAGATGGTGGCTTAATTTGATAGCAATCTCAGGCAAAATAGTGGGAAATCAAATAATCAATTGTAGAAGATTCAACCCACAGAAAATGAGCCATCTTACATCTGCCATGGCAACACGTGTGCCACTGCTGCTCTTTATTCTGCCCAAGTGTTTAGTGAAGGTTTTTGGTCTGCAGGCAAGAAGAAGATACAGCTATTCTCAAAGGTTAAGGCCTTTTTGGCCTTACCCCCAACTCCTTGCCCTCCTTCTTCCTTCTTCCTGAGTCAACGCTTTTTAGTCATAGCTGAAGAAAGAGCTTAGTTATTGAATCTTCTTTGGCTGCTACTAGGTAGAGTCTATCTAATCTATCATAGGGGTTCAAATGATAAAGAATTAGAGGAGGACAATAATTAACTTGAGTCAATGTGATTTTATGAAAAACAAGTCTTGCCAGACAGTTGATTTAATTTGTTGAGTGGCTGAAGGTAACTGGCTTGAAGTCTTGAATGGTGATAACATGTACTTGACTTTGTTCTTTACAAAGTCACAACTGAAAAATGAGTGCTCTAAAATATCTTCAAAGCACATGAACTGGCTAATGAGTTGGAATGTTTCTTATAAGATAATAGGGAAAAATGTTGCCTGAAATTTGAAGAACCATCATCAGCTATAGTTCCTAGAGCTCCAGTGCACAGCAGCTTGCTTATAACCTAAGCAATGAGCTAAAACATGAAACAAACTCAATTATACATCAAGTTTGCATAGTAGCAGCAGAAGACTGTAAATAAGGTACAGTGCATTTGAGAAATCAGCAGAGAGCAGATACGCACAGCAGAATCCTAACTGAGATAATCCTCAAGCTGAGCAAATTCGATCATAAAGGAAGAAACATTCACTTCACCTAACTACAAATGCAAATACAGACTGTACCAACCTTGCATATGGGATATAAGCTCTGTTGTGCCCAGGAATCCAGTTAACTTCTAAAGAGTGCTCGCACTGATGCACCCAAAGAAGGGTGGATAGTCAGAGGTGTACAGAAAAAAAAATAATAAAAGAATGACTGTTTGCAGTACTCGATAAAACATCTTAAGTTAACTTCTTAGCTTGAGAGAGAGAACCATTGCTTAAATGGGGAGTTCGGAGATACAGAAAAATATGGCATGAGTTGAACATTGAGTGGAAAAAGGGCTAGCAAGGGTTTCAAATTATAAACTTAATTTAAAAAACAAAGTGAACAGCTAGATAAAATGCTTACATGGACTAGAAGAGACTGCATGGCTTATCAAATTCACACAATTAAAGCAAATAGTCATGGCTCAGAGATTTCCCTGGACTCTTCTAAAGGGCTTGGGTAACCCATCCTGGAAGGGATGGCAGGATCCCCAGTGCAATCACCTGCTCAAATCAGCAGCAAGAAATTCAGACCATGTGGCTTGGGGTTTTCTCCGGCCTGATCTTGAAAAGCTCCAAGAACGCAGACCCCACTGCCTCTCTTGGCAACCTGCTCCACGCTGGACTCTCTCCGCAGGGAAGAAAGTTTCCCTTTATGTGGGCTTCTCCTGTTTCAACTTAGATGCACAGTCTCTCATCGTCTATCTTGAAAAAGACCCTTTTAATAACATAGACGATCAGGCTGCTACTGTTCAGGGATTAAGACAATTTTGGCTGAATTTGATTCTCACTACCTCTTCTGGAACAGGACCTAAACTCATCAAACTTCCAGAGAGGAATGGGAAGGATCTGCTTTCTGACTTGAGAAGCCGATCGGTTAACCTGGGCATAGTACTGCCAAAGGGGAAAAAAAAAAAGAAACCAAGCAAAAACACTATCTGTGGTTATTCATTTAAGATTTTACAATAATTTCACCTGAATACAATGAGGTCTTTTTGTATTTGTTTCTGTTGAATATTCGGTTCAATAAATTTACTCTATGTTTTGACATGGAAAGTACTAACGTGAAGTTGTTTTGAGTTCCACAACCTTTGGCCTGGCAACTTACACTTAAATGCCATGCAACATATACATTAAATTAAAAGAGCTCAAGATCATTCTTTTTGAAGATTAGCTGCTCTTCAAAGCAGTTATTTCCAAAATAGATTTAATAGTAAATAGTAAATCAAATATCACTCCATTTCTGGACAACAGAAAGTCAAAATATTTGTTGTTCAGGTTATATGTCATCTTCTTCAAGTCACATATGCAAATGTCTTTCTCTGAAATACCAGTTTCCCTCCTTCACCTCTACTTTTTATACCCAACCCAAAACACTGTTCCCAATGTAAGATGCTTCTGAAAAATTTGCTTCAGATTAAAATAATTACTAATCATCACCATATTTTATTTTTGCAGTGTTTTGAACAACAGAAACGTTACAATAGAGAGGTTAAGTTCCCAGAATACATCCTCTTAAATGAGAATCAGATTCATCCAGAATGAATAAACCATGATAGGTGCAATGCACATTGGCTCAGAGAAAGCAGTTCTCTTCCGCTCTGAAAGGGGCTTTGTTAACTAATTACACAGTAATAATCAGAACATGCTGATCCCAGGGATTAATGACCAGAAGGGTGTGATTGTTTCTGTGCATACCTTGGCCCATTAGCTCCCAGCAAGCCCCTAGGTATTCATCCTCAGGAAATTGCATTGTTCTTATTGGCATATTAAACTGCATATGAGAGCAGAGCCTTCAGGTTTATGGATAGCTTAATTTTATTGGCTAATGCAGAAATAGCTAGTGTGTACAGCAAAGGGAATGAATGTCATGTATATCAAATTAATTGGGAATAATCCCTGAACTTTCTATTTGCTTGATAATCGCAACGGATTTTCCAGTAGTAACATGACTGATTTCATTTCACACCACTGTACTTACTACTGCCAGCATTCTCACATTGCTACAATTTGTCTTTTTTTTTTCTTTTTTTTTTTCTTTTAAGTAGTCGTCTATACATAATTTGGCAACTTTGGAGCTTACTGATTTCCAAATAGTAATTGCTGTCATTCACAAATTACAAAAACTTTGAAGACGGGAAGGGAAGGAAAGGAGGGAGTTGCATTTTTCTTGCTGCCAGCAGGGCTTGCTTTCACGCAGACACGCGACTCCCATTGACAGCAGTGAGAACTGTGACCCCAGAGCTCCCAGAGAGCAGTGGAACAGCAAGTCCTCACAGCCAACAGCCCTCTTTCCTGAGGGAGACAACCATTAGGAAAGGGCACAGCTTCTTGCCAACTGAGTGTTTTCTTGCTTCAACATAATTTTCCACAACATAAAATATAATAGCACAGCTTTATTAAATCCCAGCTAGACTAAGTAGTTTCTTACAATATGATTTTCTAAGACAAAATGAAAGGAGTGGAACAACTCCCCGGACTTGAGACACACTGTTAGTGCTACTAGGTGTGAAACTAGATCTAACAGCTTTGTTTTGTAATAAGCAGTGTGAGGGGGTGGTTTCTTCCGCTTAGCAGCTTTTTCAGGATTGGCTGTTATTTGAGGTTTAACCAGGGCATGGTCTGCTACTGGCAGCAGTGGCTTGGTGACATTTGCAAGCACGGCATGGCATCATCCTGGTAACTTTTCAGACAAGCATGCGTGGGACATGTGCGCTGGACTGCTGCCATTTTGTAGAAACAATGGTCTTCTCATTTAAGCCAGAAACGGTATCAAAGCATCTAACATGCCTTCCAGGGAAAGCAAGGCTGTTTGAAAAAACTTGGAAAGCTGCTACCCTTTAGTCCAGTGTAGGAATATGATAACGTGCAATTTTATGGCGACTTTCGCCCAAGCTGCTCCAAGGGCTTTAATTAAACACTCCTTTAATTTTTTATTTGTCCACCATTTGTAATTTCAGAAACTAATATTTTCTATTTATGCATTAAGTTTGATTTTTTCCAAGTAGGACCACAGATTGAAAAGCAAATGGTATTTTTTCCCATCATCACATTATCCCAGTCCCTTACAATCTCATTTTATCTAGATAAAAGAAAAAAGCGGTGTTTCAAGCCATCATCTTACAGAGGTGATAGCGAGGTCCAGAAAGACTTAAAAATCAGGCAAGGGGAGCCTAGAAGTAAAGCCTGGGGGCAACACCCTAATCACAGGTCAACTCATCTTCATGCTTTCCTGCCCCGTTCCCTTGCCCTACTGCAGGGTGTGAATATATGTATATTGGGAGAGTATAGGTGTCTTGTTCCTTTTTTTAGCATGCATTAGAATCATAGAATGGTTTGGGTTGGAAGGGACCTTAAAGATCACCTGGTTCCAGCACCCATGCCATAGTCTTGGCATTAGTACCAACCCTTGGTCTTAAAGAAGAATACACTTCTGTATCATCATAGTCAGGCTCATGATCAGCCCAGTCTCCCCTTTTCCTACAGGGTTACTCAGCTAATGATGCCCTGTGCATCTCAAGCACCCAAGAACCTGTCCCAGAAGTATTGTATTCCCTGGAGCATGGAGCTTTCTGGAGGGTGCAGAAGCTCGTAAAGCAGAGAGATCATAATTATTCTAGCAATGACTTTGTAGATGATGAGGAGAATTTTGAACTCTGCTCTGAAATTGAGGAGGATGAAATACACTTAGCAAAGCACAGATGTGAGTAGCTCGTGTGGGCCATCGTTGTTGATGAGGCAGGTAGCTACATGCTGTACAATCTCAGGCTTCCAGTAGTGTTCATATTAAAACAGATGAAAAAGGAGTTGTGAGAGTCTATACTATATATGACAGGAATGTGGATCAGTAGAGATCTTTCCATGCTCAAGAAAAGAGAAAGTGTCTAAGCCACCTGAAAACTTCCTGACCAATACACAAAACATGAACGCCATGCTATACGCTGCTTTGGTAGTCTGCTTCAAGGTGCTCAACATACTGGTGAGACTAAGAGACGAAGCTGAACCTTTAAGCATTTCCTAATACTGGTACAAAACTATTATTGCTCACATATGTCTTGGCTGATTAAAACCTCCATCAACTGCTCTCTGCCCATCAGTTAGATTTTCCAAGCTCTGGCGTTTCTGCAAAAAGGAAGGAAGGAAAGGAAGGAAGGAAGGAAAGGAAGGAAGGAAGGAAGGAAGGAAGGAAGGAAGGGAGGAAGGAAGGAAGGAAGGAAGGAAGGAAAACAGCACAATTTGTCATAGGGATAGGAGTCACCTCACCTACCCACAGCCACCCATATTAGCTAGCTCCCATTTTAATCAATGGAGAGATACTGGCACCTCCAAGGTGTATATCGTAGATGTCCACACCGCGCTCTGGAGACTTCTCCCTCCCTTCACTGAGTACAGATGNAGGGAGGGAGGGAGGGAAGGAAGGAGGGAAGGAGGGAAGGAAGGAAGGAGGGAAGGAAGGAAGGAGGGAAGGAGGGAAGGAAGGAAGGAGGGAAGGAAGGAAGGAAGGGAAGGAAGGAAGGAAGGAAAACCATTGCTATCTCTATCAAAGTATGGCATAAATACCTTGTCTCACAAGCTACCTGAGGATGAACAATGGGAAGGAGGGAAACAAAGGGGGAGAAATAGAGTGTGGATGACTCCGCAATATACAGACCTACATAGACAGAAGTATCTGCCTAACCAGGAGCCAAAAAGTTGTATCTCTGTGCGTGGAGGTCCACAAGGCCACATGTAAGGTCTTTAACATTTCCTGGTATCAAAGACCTGCCAGAAGCATCTGCTCTTGATGCCTGCAGCATAAGGCCAGCCAGCAAGCTGCCCATGACATCAGCAAACCTTCATCCAAAGGGGAAGGCTGGGACCCTGAAGATGAGTGTTCCTTTGCACAGGCTGTCACCTGCATGGCAGGGATGGCAGCCTGTCTCTGGGCAGTGGCAGGAGGTCATTGGCACCAGCTGCATGTAGTGACAAGGTTTGCAGGTGGCAGGCCAGTCACAGCTTTCCACAGAGACATTGCTACCCTTGGTCACCCAAGCCACGTGGCCTCAATGCTATGGACAAACCGAGACCATGAAAAGCCTTCTGGTTTGGGTTTGGGGATTTTGTTTGTTTGTTTGTTTGTTTCATTTTTTTCAGAGTGCATGTCTGAGTTTCAAAAAGCCATTTCTTGGGTTTTGTTACCTCTAAGCAAAAATCGCTCAAATTTTGCCTTACAAACAAGATGACAACCCCTGAAAGCATAACTGACAGCCAGGACTAATTACCCATGTATCACATGGAGCTGTTACGGTCGTTAGGATTTTTCCAATACAGTTGTGCCTGGGAGGGAGATTGTTTATGTACCTGTTGTAATGACAACACAGAAAGACATCAAGAGTTTTCAGTTATGCTTACTCTGAGTCTGAATGAGTTTTCTGCAGGGAATGCTGATCTCTGATCCTTTTTTTTTTTTTTTTTCCTACTTTTAATATACTCATCACAAAACAGTGAAGGCATGTAGGGCCGTTGAAGAAGTGCAGCTTCTGGTTTTGATCTGACATGGTCAGAATTTGCAGAGTTTCATCAGTGTATCAACATGCTAATCTGTCCGGTAGTGAATTTTCTTCTGTGTTGTTTGGAAATGCTAAGGTGATGTTTTTCCAGCAATGTATTGTCTCAAGGCTTTCAAAGAAAAGGCCAGTTATCTGAACCATCCTTTGCTAGGTGTTCTCCTGTTTCTAAGATTTAATCCTCAGCCAAAGATAAGGGACAAATTTCTGATTGTTCCTAGACAGTCTTAGCATAATATATTAATTATATCATTTAAATATTACTCTGTGGGTACGTACATTTTCTACTTGGGAAAAAAGTGTAGAGCTTCCTAGAACTGTAGAGCTCAGAAGGTGATAAAGGGCTCCTTTTGCC
Organism: Chionis minor; assembly: GCA_013398295.1. NCBI lineage: Eukaryota > Metazoa > Chordata > Aves > Charadriiformes > Chionidae > Chionis > Chionis minor. The sequence goes on from VZSF01000135.1 coordinate 174,382, forward strand.
ACTTGCTGAAACACAAGCATCAGTAAAAACAAGTCATCTCTGTCACAGATTAAGAATAACAAGAATAGATGGCAGATATCTCCACCTTAGAGATATGAGGACACAGTCTGGCAGATGAGGATGCTGACAGCCGGAACAAAGCACTAAGGGACTTTGATGTTCAGCCATTGCTTGGTCTCTCTGAAAAAAGACTGGGTATCTTTCTGGAAAATAAATCTTAGATCACTGGGACCAAGGTGAATCTTTATAAGACATGGTGTGTGGGTCAGATGAAATAACTAGAGCTATCTTCCAGCCTTAAAATCCATTACTCAGCCAATCAGACCGGCGAACAAAAGATCACGCATTCAGTAGGAACCACAGGCAGGAACGGAGGTAGGCAGGGGATATAATCTCCTGACATTCCAGTGGGCAAATCACTGCTCCTTCAATCAATAAAGTCACGTCCTGTTCTATAGGAAAGTGCACAGGGTCTTGATGTCACCTCTACATGGTGGGGTTTTTTTTCCCTAGGAAGCGTTCTGTTTCTCTCCACGTTGTTTTTTTTGTTGTTCTTTTATTATGAAAGAAAGAATAGGAATAGTACATGACTTTCTTTTGTAGCTCATGATTTTATATCCTATGTCTGAAAATGAAATGTAGCATGAAATTTACTTTTTGTTCTAATGTGAAATTGGATCAAGTAAAAGCAATTTCTGTACTCTTAGCAAGGAGAGCTCCTTAAAAATGGCTGAAAAGGCCTCTATTCAGTTTTAAAAAAAACACCATCAGATTTGTACCTCGGCTCACAATGATTTTATTACCATCTGATATAAGATGGATGATATTGAATTACAGATGGATCACCATATCAAGCCACGAAATTATGAGATTTTCCTTTTGCACTAATGTATTGTTCAAATTCTGGCTTTCTCTGACTCAATAAAAAGCACCCATCTCTATGCAGCTGCAGCTAAAAGAACTTCTGCCACAAAACGTTGGCTCTGCTTGTAGCAACTAAGACAATAGCTTTTATTTTAATAAGTGTTCAGTGACTCATGTTAATGAAAAATCCTTAAGAAATATATGCCTGGAATGATTGGATTTTTAATTTTTTTTTAATTATTCTCTCATTTGAGTGTGGCAGTACAGTTCAGAAATCTCTGGGGGAAAAAAAATCATATTGTTACTGTTCCAATTATTTATCCTCAGGCTAGCAGGATGGATCAGCTGCCTGGGAGGTTGCAGCAAAGTAGGGAGGAAGCGTGAGGCTCATAACCTCTTCCCTGGTGGCTTCCCTACGTGGCAGACAGGTGACAAACACAGGAGCTGCCACAGCACCTCCCAGCTCCCCCCACACAGCATCAAATGCCCATCAGAGCTTCTGAAAGAAGGTGCTCTTTATAGACCCCATCAAATGAAACACACCTCATCAAATAAAACAGCTCTGAGACCACACTGGTCCTTAGAAGTCCTCAAAATACCTTCCTCGTAGTGAACATAAAATAACATTAATACACATAAGTTGGCAGAATAAGTAAAACGTGGGTGCCTCCACACATCCGTAATGCTGACAGCCCTGTGTAGGGAAAACGAGCCCTCTCAGAGAGCAGCTCTCTTCTCTGCATTTCACATTGCCTTGCAAAGTACCTAGAAATACTGCTGAACCACCGTGGTTTGAGTAAATAAACAAACAGTCCCAGTTTGTAATTAGTATAAAGCAGAATGATAAAATAGTATGAAAAACGAGACCTTCCCCAGGCCATAATGAATTCTCTCTGACACAGCACTGAAGAGTGATTTGTCCTTCTACAAGAACAACGCAGGATGAAGAGCAAACTGCGAGAGATTTTATACATCAATAAATTAAAATTATCTGGGTGGAAATTATACACAGACATGCACACTCATAGGCATACACAGAGATTTCACCGAGAAAATGACTCTCAAGCTGTTCCTCTGCAGCTACAACGGTCAAATGACCAAACTATCAAGCACATACTCAGGTGCCTGGCTTCACCTGCTCGGACAGACCTGGAGCAGGAAAGGGATTAGCCACAAGTAACAGCATAAGCAGGTGTAGGGTGAGCTCCCAGAAGGCAAAGCTGCTGTCATTTTGAGGAATACTGTTGCCATGGTTTCTACAAAAATATTGCAGGTATCACCAAACCACTTGCTCATCCTATTTCAGCAATATTGCCCCTACTGATGGTGATGATGCAACAAAAATCCTTGCCCCAGTATCCATGCCTTTCAACCGAATATTTTCTAGCCGGTGGCAAGCAGCCATGGGATGAGTGCCCTGCGCTCCCCCATTCTGTTGGCACTGAAGAGTTGAAGGTGCACAGATCACCATGGCTTATCTGGTGCCCATGAGCCCAATGGCTCAAGGAACAGCACATCAGTGGAGCCCCAAAACTACCAACTTGCCACTCCAGGATGCAGAATCACCAATTTAAACCCTGTGACTCCTTCCTCACCTGCCATATTTGTTCATCAGCACCCTTTGTCCCTGCTGTCCCCTGGAACCATCCTGTGGATGCCAAGGGCCTGCCCAGATCCCTAGAGCAAGTGTTTCCATGAGGAAACATCACAGAGGAGGGTCTGAGCCCACAGCACCTGCCCAAGTGCCCAGAGCACCAGTTATGGGCTCTCCTGGGACAAAACCCTGTGAGCACCACTTTGTAGGGGATAATGAAATACTCCTGAGGATGGAGAGGGGTGAATGTGACCACACAGTGTGGTCAGAGCTCTCATCCACCCGTCTATTGGCTTACCTCATCCAGTGACTAACATTAAATGATATTATTGCAAAATATAGAAAATTAATTGCTAACATAATCTGATTTTTAAATGCAATGACATACAATGAAAGCCATTTGTCTGAGGTATGAATGAATGCAGACTAGAGCAGACACACATTGAGACGGGTAAGAGCAGCTGGCTGGTCCCTGCAAGGGCACGGAACACCTTGGAGCAGTTAGCTGTGGAAACCATTAGCAAGGAATGGTGGGATTTTTCTCGTGAAATGTAACATGGATAAACTAAATACCATACAAAAGAATTACTAAGGCCGGGATGTGTGTTGGGTACCACAGCAGAAGGTACAGACAGTCACTAGCAGCATCAGGCTGGAAGAGAGAGAGGAAAGTTCCCAGCTGCCAGAGGCTCCAGAGCAGCCTCTCAGCCTGGACAGGATGACGTGCTGAAGGGGGCCTTGGCAGGCATGTGCATGGGAAAGATGGACTGGGATAGTGGGAGACTAGACTTAATGGCTCAGGAAGGCTTGTGTATCTGTGCACAGAAAAAGTTTAGTCTGAAATTTGCAGTTTTCTCATGGTGCTGATGTCAGGAAGCACCGATGAACAGTGCTTTCATCACTGACGTGTCTGTAAGAGGTTCAGTCCCACCCTCACACATGACCCAGCCTTGGTTTCACAGTTTTTTATTATTGCCACCAGAACTGTAGCCATGTAACATTAATTGGACCCGAAAGTCAAGAAGGTTCAAACCCAAACAAAAATCTTTCTAAAGCAAAATGCTCTTCTGCAACTGCATTTTTCCCCCCAAGGACATATTACAGAATGGCCCATGCCTGACTGAAGTACCACAAAAATCCTTCACTTACTACAGCGATGGGGGTTCTGTAAAAACCTGAATAAAATCCGTACAATCCCGATTAGACATGCATACACAGAAGGGAGAAGTAAAGTTAACACCCTGCATTAGAGCCTCTGCAGAGGCACACTGCTTTATGTGGTGCCTTCTGAAGTTTATTCTCTGTTGTAAGTCTAAATGTGATGAAGGAAATAACAACCTCTGTTCGGATCATCTGGGAAAAGATCGTTTAGTGTTGCTAATATTGTATAAAAATTAATTACAAGCCCACTTTTGTATAAACCAGTCAGAATCTAGACTCAAGGACTTCCTGGAATATTTTTGCAGCCGTATCATTTGGAGAGTCAGGGTGTCCAATAGGACCAGCAAAATCCGGGTATTTATAGCGAGAGAGAAAGCTGCTGTTCAGCCCCCGCTTCTCGGGCTTACAAGCATAACCTGCAGAGAGCATGTGCCTTCGTGCATGACTTGTGTACGGGAGACTAAACAGCCATGAAGGTGTTTGGGTGATTTTGAAGAATAAAGAAAAGAACTTTGGGCTGCGTGCACTGCCTGGGTAGTCTAGAGAACCCTTCATTTTACACTGGTGGCTCCAACGTCACTTTGAGTGGTGGCACTGATCTTGTTCTTCACAGTGCGACTGCTGCACGTTCTGAGTAGAAAGAGGGAATTACATTTTAAGGGTTACAAGCATGCACATCATAGCTCCTATGTAATGAAAGGTTATCCTCAAAGGACAGGATATTTATTTTCTTTTTATAATATTTACAAAATTATTCTTCTTGCAGGGAGCAAATGTGCAGGCTTCCTGTAAACTGGGAAGAGTGACAAAAACATTCCTAACGACTCAGACTGATTTGATTTTTTTTTACGGACAAGACAAAGCTGTCCAGAAAAACCTCACCTGGCACAGCGAGTTCTGCTGTTTTAAGACACAAGAGTCCCACACACACGTGGAAGCGACGCATGCCCCCGCATGCTGACGTTACAGACCCACGCACTTCTTATTTAGACAGGTGGCAGATTGTGAAATGGGTGAATTTTAATAATCCTGGGTCACAATTTCTATGCAGAGTTTGCTTGCAAAGAGCCTCTAAACAACGTGCCAGGCTCCTGTGGCTAGGATTAGAGATGATCCTATGCACATCTATGACTGCAGAAAATTATTAGCCATGGAATTTATTGGATTTCTTTATTAAGGTATCCATGATTCATTCATTAGCTTGCCCATGGTAAAGCACTTAAAAGTGCAACCTAAAGGAAGGCTAATTATTTCTAAGCTGTGTTTTCCAAACAAAAAATTCTTCCCTGCTGAAAGATAAAAATCTTAGTAGGAAATATTGTTCTGAAAAAAGGACAACTACTGCCTTTGTCACATCACATCTACTTGCATGCATGTACGAGGACACCTCTATATGGCTCCAGGCTTTGAAATAGTGGAATTTTCCAAAAACTGTTTTCCTTAGACTTGCTTGGTCCAGACTTGCTGGACCAGCCACTCTCACTTTCTTTCTGACCCTGCTGGCATTTCCAAAACAAATCTCCCTGACAGATAAGCTAGTTTGGTCTTTCATCTTCTATTAACCAAAAATAATCACTAGAGCTTAGTACTCCTGCTGTTCCCTGCTCCAACAGAGTAGGAAAGTGCTAGGAAGTGAGGAGCTGAAATGCTATTGACTGACCGGGGGTGCAGATATTGAATTAGTGCTTTCACAATATTTTTGCTTGCAGTGAAAGCTTTTTTCCATCCTTCTACCATGCACAAAAAAAAAAAAAAAAAAAGAAAGAAAGATTGATTGGGAGTGTTAAGGGGCTAAGTGGGGTTGCATGCTGGTGGTGCCACATGGGAACCTTCACCACTTTCCTGTGCACAGACGAGTTGTCTTTTGCGCAGAGCTGGCAAAGTATATGCAACAGGAGCACAAACAGGACATAGTGCAAAATTTACATTTCTTCATAGTCCTAAAAGTTGTAGGTGCTGCACCCTAGTCCAGATTTGGCTGTCAGTGTATGGTCATTTATGTATGAAGTTTTCAGAAGAGAAATTCAGAATCCAGCAGACTACAAAAAGAAAGAACCTGCTTTTTTAGGACAGGCCACCCTCTCAGATTCTCACATCACATTCTCACATAAAAACTTAATTCTCTGAAAACTCACTATTGTTTCACTGAGCACACCGTATTGTTAAAATTACTCCATTTTTTTACATAAATACCAGATTTGTCCATCCAATCACATTTGCCTACACTTTAAGAATAGAACAGAAATATACAGGCAAAACTTGGGTTTCTTCTGCCCCAAGAAATGAGCTTCAACAGTTAGAGCTACAAGTATTGCAACCATCAGGTCCTATGACTTGCTATGGGCAAACGTTGAAATTCACAATCACATCTCAGGCGAAGACAACACACTGCTAATGGTCAGAGAGACACTGCACAGTTAAACAAGCAGCTTTTTTTCAAATAATTCCCACTCTGTGAATGTTATATTTTGAGCTATCACAGGACCACTTGACATGTTAGCATTTTTAAAGAGAAACTTTATTCTAAGCAAAAAATCTTCGTTTCAATAGAACTTTGCAATTTCGTGTATGAATGCTGGGAAAAAGTGCACAGCAGATATATACAGGAAGGTAATTTTAGTCACAATAATACACCTTATGTAAAATCTAAATCTGGACTTAGTAAAACTGAACTAAAAATCTTACAAAGCAGCATCGCTTGCTTTCCAGCGCTATCTGCAAGGCAATGGACAGCAGTATTCGTTACGTACAGGAATTCCAAGCTAGAGGGACTGTCATAAACACAAGGTACCAGGAGGTGCGTGTCAAATGTAGAGTAGAGGGACCCCAGGACATCTACCCATATGCCAGGACATGCTGTGGGCCACAGAGCGTCCTGTGCTTGTTTGTTATGCAACAAACTCAAAGCCTCTGAAAATAAACCAAGATCCATCCACAGGAAGAGAACAGGAGACCAGGGGTATCACTCACACCACTGGCTCTCCAATACGATGTGCTATAGCAAAAACTTATAAAAAAAAACAAAAAAACCTAGATGGACCAACAAAGCAGACCAGGATCATTCTACCAGAGCAGACGTGAGGTGGCCTCAGTTGTCCCTTCTGTCTGTATAAGTTCTGGTGACAGGTTTAAGCAGAGCAGGAAAGAGGACACGCGCTCCGACTCCTTTGAAGTGAACACCCCAGCACCAACGGCACATGTCACCACCACCCTCGTTCACCAGTCACCAGTGCCAGAGGAGGCCAAGGATGTGTGTCCTTCCTGGTGCCCCAGAGAACCAAAACACAAGGTAGTGACAGTACAAGCACGGTGTTAGCAGGGGAAGCCAGTGTTTCTTCAAAAACCCTTTGGATTTAATTCATTGCACCCAAGGTCTCACAGCACAGACATGATCCCTTTTCTCCAAGGAGTCCTCCTTTCACCTATTCTGCCCCTCATGTCGGGCCATGAAGTTCTGTCTTAAAACAAGTCCAAGTCCCCCATTTCCCTTACCAAACAAGGTCTTCAGAACCCGTGTCTTCAGATAAGAGGAAATTATCTTCCAACTTACAATATAAATTTATTCATGACCAATATGTAGCCATTTGATCCTGAGCTAGTATTATCCTTCAACTCAAAGAAATCTTTCCTCTCCTCAGCATTACCACCCAATATATTTATTAAGAGATATTATATCCCCTCTAACCTTTGTTCGACCTGGCTAAATGAGCTAAGCTTAGAGGAAATTTTATAATTACTTTAAAACACAATTACCAGTTGTTCTAACAAGAGAGAACAGAGAGACTACAAAGTCAGAGGGACTTCAGTAGTAACTATTAAAACATGAAGGTACCTGCCTTAGAGGTTTTAGACAGAGACAATCATTAATTTCCCAAATATATATTTCCCCATGAGACACAGCAGTGAACAAGTCTCCTACTAAAGATAAGGATAATTCACTTTACACTCCACAATACCAGACCTCTGAGTATCCGGCCATCCTCCAGCTGCAACAGCTCTTTGCACATCTTCTGGTCTTTGCCAGTGTGAGTCTCAGGAGGTCCCTCCAGCCACACCACAGGTGGCAAGTGCATCAGCTGCAGTGGGAGGCAGAAGACTGGGCTGTGCTGAGGGGCAATCATTTCACAGGGTATTACTAAATCTCTCTTTTTTCACCCTTTTCTTTAAGAGAAAAGACAATAATCCCTTCTTTTCTTTAAGCAAGTTGTGATTTTAAGACATTTACGTTTTTAACTTTGACATGTCAGAGGTTGAATGGCAGGTAAATGAATCAGGAAATTTGGCTCCATATTAGGGAAGAGTCTTGTCATTCAACTGGGAGCGCTCAATATGCCAAACAATCTCTGAGAAGGAATAGAAGAAAAACAGGTCTCCAATTTTAATGACAGTGTTGTCCAAGAAGTCGGTAGCTGAACGGGCATGAAGTTATGACTGGGACAGAGCATTGCTCACACATTCCTGGGAAGAGAGGCCCTGGGAGGGCACCCTTGGGGGACTTGTCTCTGTGTCTAAATTAGAGCCCTGCAGGGGTGAGGGGCACTTCATTAATAAAATCATACTCCAGCAAGAAGGATTAATCAGCTGTGAACCCTCTACCACTCTTGCTCACCATGCTTAAATCCTGATGGCTCTTACAGCATCTCTAAGTGTCCAGGAATTATAGTATAAGTAGATAGATGCATGAGTCTGTGTAAAAGATGCTTCCATAAACGCTAGAGGAAACTGCTTCCATTTGCACAGAGGAAGAAAAATGTTCCTGCCTTGCAGGCTGGTAAAACTTGTAAAAGCTGTCTGAGATGATTTCTCTTCCTCATCTATGGTTCATTTTTCCCAAACTGTTACATTTTCCTCCCTGAGCAAAAACTTGCTAATGGGATACTACAGGTGTTTGGTAGCCGTTTGGTAGCAAACCACATGGTTTTACACCCTGCACGTGGCCTTACGGGTATTTGGTCCAGCCCTGGTGCACCTAAGGGAGGTTGGAAGAGAGGACACATCTTGCAGGACCTGGCAGAGTCTGGAGGTGAGCAAAAGACACCTGGGCTCTCTGCAGGAGGTGTGGAGACACTTGAATCACGCAAGAGCCTGGGTCATATCTGCAGAGCTGCCTCATTTATTCCCTGCCCCACTGCCCACCCAGGCTGCGCACCAGCAAAGGCAGATGGGGGCAAGAAAAGAAGTCTTACACACCCATGCCTGCACTAATCCGCATGGCAAATGCTTTTCCCATTGCTCAGGCTGATTCAAGCCTGGTCTTTCTTAGCTTCCCAGAAAGCTGTCTTTGCACCTTATCGTATAAACACAATTATTTTGTTTTATAGCAGCTGATCTACAAAAGAGATGCAGAGGTGCTCGGGGATAGTGCCCCATCCAGTCTGGGGCTGCCTGACACACCTTGGTGCCAGCTCCAAACACACGGTGGAGAGCTGTACTTCAGGGCACGACACTGAGCAGTGCTGGAGCAGCCTGCAGCGCCCGTCCTCCTGGCATCAGCTGCCTCCTTTGTTACTACTTCAAAAGACTCAGAAATTAAAACAACCTCATTGTTACTTTGCTACATGGCTGAAGGTAGGGACAGCCTTAATTAGGGTAGATAATGCCACAAGAATAAAATCCTGACATAACATAATGTCTCTTGGTGGTACATAAATGTCAAGACATTCATGGAAGACAAGTGTTGCAGCTAAACAAATGCCTGTATTTTCATTATACTGAGTGATGGATGAAGATGCAAATGTCACCATATGGCTGAAGGGTGCTGTGCAGATGAGTGGAGGTGGCTTGCTTGCAGCGTGCTACCCGTGCTGCTGCGCTCCACCGCTCCCGGGGGGGGGACCCTGGGCCGTGAGTGCTGGAGCAGCCCCGGAGGGCTTTGGTCACCTGTGTTGTGGGGTAAATGCCTGCAGCTCTTCCCTCGCGGGATTAATCCTGGCTCCACCTGATGGGGCATCTGCCTTGCCCACAAAGCACGCATAAGCAAGAGGAAAACACAGCTCCTTGGAGGAAGAGATGGGGAGAGAGAGGCAGAGAGGACCCTTTTCCACAAGACCTTCACACAGTGAGGATTTGGGCTCCCAGACACATTGACGGCACAAGAAGTGAATAGTAACAGCATATAACCTGAACACAGGACTTCGGTTTGAAGATACTATGACTTTAAGTAGAATTAGCCTTTATATTCTGTTCAAATCACACTCTAATTTCACAGACATTTTCAGAAGTCTCCAACACTACACGCAGCAGAGGTAATACATTAAAAATGCAAATGGCAGGTGAACGATGAGCTAGTAAATGAAGAACAGAAATTGTTCTCTAACAGGCAGTAAGTCCTTTCCATCTTTTGCCTCATTGTTACTGTTGGCTTTGAATGCTATTTTGCATTTCAGCGGCTTTAAACAGGGACTTGGATTTCATCAGCACGTGTAGCTGCAGCCACTGAAGACTGCGAGGCGCCCAGGTCCTCGGCACGGCCCCGTGCAGCCTCTGCCGGCATCCCGCCACAATGGGAGCAGCCCACAGCCCCGGGACCGCGTCTGTCGGACACAGCACACGGACGCCGGCATGTGTGAAAGAGGTTCACAAGCACCATTTACTCTTTGGCTGAGGCTGATTTTCCTCCCCTTTTCCTTCCTGCTAAACAAGAGCCCAACAGGAGTATAAAGGGCCAACCAAGATCTTGCAGTTGGAAGATACTACAATTTTATACAGCTGCCGAATCCCCGAGGAAATGTCCTGGAGTAGGGACAAAGGTGTCTGCCCTCTCTTCATCCACAAAGGGATTCACCTGAGAGGTGCTACAACAGAGGAATACCCTCCTGATGATGCCAAGAAAAACACTGAGATATGACTTAAAGAAAACAGACTACAACCCCACGTTATTCAAAGCCAATTCCTGTGAAAAGCAGAGTTTTCATGAGCAGCCAGATTAGGCAATAAATGAATGATTAAAAACATCAGTTGATGCTTTTCTTCTGAGAAATGACAGATTAGACTGGAAAACACTGCAATTTAGACACGTTAAAACAGACACCAGAACAAATCAATCAAACTTTTTTTACTGCACATTAATGACACCCATTCCTTCAGCAAAGGATTTTTCCAGCAGTGCCCTACACTGCAGGGAAACTGTAATAGATGAATCTATTTTCAAAGTAGGTGATTTAAAAGCAGTATTAAAGCAAGACAAAGTCAAATAGTTACATTTCTTTCCTCTAAGGGACCGGAAGTCAATCTTCCTTACTGTCAACATTTTAGACTTTAATGCATTTATTTTCTTAAGCCTTTTTTTTCTTTTTAAATCAGATAAACCTTTACATAGCGTTCTCTGATTTTTGCAGCTAATGTTGCTCTACTCTTTCCCCTTGTCCTGGTAGATCTCCTGCGGGGAGAAGGGCGGGCACATTTTGGGGATACAGCCATCGCTCACTGAGGAGCACAGGAGGTTGTGGGAAACCAGTAAAGCCGCTACAGAGTCAGCAAAGTCTGAAAGAAGGGACCAGCCTGCATGATGCGGTGGGGAGCGAAGGGATTTTGATGATTGTTTTTGTTTGTTTGTTGAACCCTTATTTCTATTCTGTCGCACTTTGAGGTTCTCTTTCAATTTTCAGAGTTTAGTGTTTGAGCTCTGGGGTTCAAAGCCTTCTGGTGTCCTTGGCACCCATGGCAAGGGAGGGGTTCTGTGGCTGCTTTCAAAGCTGTCTCTGCCTGGAGACCATTCACCAAAGGGAAAGGAGCACCAATCCGTAGACCATTTCTTCTTCGCTCAAAGGCAACATGAAAGAGCTTAAGAAATAGAAATAATTACAAAGCTTCTAAAAGCTTATCTTTTGTAATGTCACAGGCTGGGTGAGGTGGGAAGGCACCTCTGGAGGTCATCTTGTCCAACCCCCCTGCTCAAGCATGTCACTTAGAGCAGGTTGCTCAGGGCAGCATCCAGTTAGGCTTGAACATCTCCAAGGCTGGAGACTACAAACCCTCTCTGGGCTGCCGGAGGCATCGGGGATGGACTGATAGGCACGATATCCCCATCACAAGTATTTGTTTCAGCTTTTCTAACGTGTGGTAATGTAAAAAGTAGCTTCTCTCTCTCTCTGTCTGCTTAGCTTGATACCACTGTAAAAGTCAGTTTCCACGCACTTTAGATGTGTCAGATCAAATATATTTCCCACTAAATTAAGGCAAGAATCATGGGATTATTTCGGTTGGAACAGACCTTTAAGATCATTGAGTCCAAGCGTAAAAGACATGTGAAGGGCTACAAAGAACTAGCAAGTGTCTGCTGCCGTGTGCAATCCATAATTCCTCTAGCATGCGATACTTCCAGCAGCAGTTGACCCCTCTGCCCGTCTCTGGCCGAGCAGGACAGGCTGCCCTTGGCATGCACAGGCTCTGTGGTGCCCAGACACGTCGCTGTAACCCCTTGAGATCCTACGTGTAGGTTTATTAGCACAAGCAGACTGCACACACCCTCTACGTCTTGTCTTTTGCTCGGGTTTGCGCTTTCCAAATATTAATCCCTCCTTTACTCAGTGAATTAGCCTACAATGAGACAGGACGCAGCAGCGTGCTCACTGGCTGAGCCTCACTGGGCTCCCCAGTAAGCCGGCACCTGCAGTAGACCAAAGCCTGGTGCCTTCCCGACGGCACCCGGCCATCCCTGGTGGCACGCAGGGCAGCCCCGGGGGGAACTGACAGCTGAGATTTCACAGTTTGCTGCAGCAGCAACACCCAAACGCTGGGAAAGGCGTCGAACACGGCTCCCGGCAGGCGCCCACCGCGGTGCTGCGTCCCCACCGGTCCAGCCCAGCCCTCGGCAGCAGCTGCTCCGACAGGGCAGACTGGGAATTCTGCAGCCTGGATGTCAGTGCAGAGCCCAGGCATGGCCCTCACAGTGGGGTAACGCCCGGTAAAGGCAAGACCCTTGGTCTGTGAGTTTAGGACAGTCTTTACTTCTCTTTTCCTTGGCTTTCTCACCTGCAGGGGAAGGGATGCTTGCAGAGAGCACAGCAGGGGCTGACCCATTCATCTTTCTTTCCCTCTCCCTAGGGCCATTCCAACCACACCAGCCCTGCTGCACCCACTCAGTGTTGTCACTGCCCTCGTATTTTCTAATGCAGCTGGTCTGCTCAGAATCCCCTTTGGTGTTCATTTAATTCACTAGTAGCACTGTCTAACCGCCTGGGGCTCGTCTGGGAGCACATCTAGGTGAATAACAGGGCAAACACAACCTTCTTGATGTTTCCCTGCTCACCGGCACATCCTCACCACATCTGATGGATGTGCAGGAGTGTGTGGCTCCTGACTGAGAGAACTGAAGTTGATGAGATTTAGGCCTAGGTTAAAAGAAGGATCTTCCTTCTGCCTGACACAGAGGACAGGTGCCTTCTGTGAGGCCTCCGTATTAATAACCATTAGTTTCCCTGGGGCAGCTCCTTCTGTTTTGGCTTGCAGAATGGCCCCTTCCAGGGACTGGGACGCAGAAGCTGGTGGGGATCAGTAACATTTGGGGCCATTTGCCCCCCACTTCACAGGCCACTGAGGCTGGAGCAGGCACAAAACCTCCACCAACTCCCAGCGTGCTTCAACGCCCAGCTGATGCCTTAACTGGTACGGTTCTGTATAATTTCCAATTACAACTGAGTTTCAGCGCGTTTTTTTAAGTTCTCTTTTATCACACCTTTTTTTTTTTTATTTTTTTATTTTTTTATTATATTGTGGCCACAGTTGACTTTTTTTAAAAAGATCATTGATCTTTTTAATTTAGTGTTTTAACGGGGGAAGGGCAGTGGGAGCAAAGAAACAAAAGACTCAGAAAGGAGTTGTGTCATTGCCTTCAAATTTGGACAAGGCAGTACCTGAGTCTGGAGTTATTCATGTCCCTGTTCTGACTCTTACTTCCCTGAAATGCTCTATGGCATTCCTTTGAAAAAGGCTCTTTGGGCTTACTAAAAAAACAGGAGCATCTGCCCAGTCCCTCCTGCTCTAACACATCCCGCAATCAGAGGCTAGCATCCAGAGATGGGTTTGAGTTCCCCTAGGATCCAAAAAATCATGGTTTCATCTTCCACATTTGCAAACCAGTGCCACAACATTCTCTCAGTGTGCAATAACTCATCTTCTGGATGAGGTAGCCCATTGTTCTGTGGAAAAAAAAAAAAAAAAAATTTTTCTTACTGTATGCAACTGTGCAACACCACAGTACTAGCTTTCTGTTCCTAGAAACATTTCTGAGGATATGAAGGGAATGAAAGAACAGGGAGCCCTTCTGACTGCTGGCTTTTGATGAGCCAAAAACTGAGTAGCAGGAGTCACCACTTACCCCAGAGGGAAATGGGGAGGCAGGATTTAAAGTAAAGGGACTGAAAATTCATCACTTGGTCTTGCTCTTAATTGCATATTTTGTTCATATAAGTTTTAATTGCATAGTGTACAGGTGGAGTAAATAAAGGGAAACTTTTCTTGGAGCTAATGCCAGTGAGAGGCAGCAGGCGAGTGCATCACCTCTGCAGCAGGGGTGAGTCTCCCTTAGCAAATATTCGGTGGCAAGCAGCCAGTTACCTTCACCAGATGTCTGAGAGGTTGTACCTATGGGGGCAGGATTACTCTCCAGCTCATCATGTGCTTTGGAGCGTCCTCACAGCATCCCAGAGTCGAGCCCGCCCTCCGGTGCGGTTTTCAGAAATGCAGAGCTCCCGCAGCTATCACTTCTCTGAAGGTCGCACGGCGTTTCAAGTTCTGGTGCTCACCAATGCCCCTCAGCACAGTCCCCACTGCAGCTGCCCCCTGCCCCATTTCAAGCATGATCACCACTGGAAAATGCACGTGCTTTGATTGTTTAGTCACAGAGAGCGAACAAATCCAACCCTATTAAAGGGTTATGTTTTGAACTGAATTAATTAGCAATCAAGGAATATTAAAGAATAACATGTTTTATATTTTAAAATAGTTCTGTGCATTCATTACTGTCAACTTTTTCAGCCCAGCCAGTAACTTATATACCTTAAATTTCCAATTATAACTGAGTTTCAGTGCTTTTTTTTAAGTCCTTTTTATCACACTTTTTTTTT
>VZSF01000136.1:0-21770 GCA_013398295.1 Chionis minor
TAAAGACAAAAGTAAACAAGTTTTTGGTTCCAAGAAACCAACAAAGATAAAGATAAAAAACAAAAGGACATCAATATGTCAGCAAAGGGAAGAAACAAAAAAATAATTCTCTTGGTTCAATGTTTCTGAATAAGAAAATATACTTTTAAAGAACCTGCTAATTTTTATGTCACTTTCCCACACTAAACTCACTTTTCCATGTAGTAACTTGAGGAGTCAGTTTCCAGTGACGTTCCTGATTCCACAGACACTGTGTAGGAACCGTCCTAATGCGAGCAATATCAGAGCACAAAATATAGGGACTCTAAAAGGTACCAGGTGTCAATACCTCAATATTTTGGTAGCCTGTACTGTAACCTACCATCATACCAACATTACCATTCCTACTTTCTTGCCTTACTAAACAGTCAACCTTCAACAACCAACCTTCTAAAACGATCCACCATTTCACGTCTGAGAGTAGCGGACTTCTCCGGTATGAGATGCTGTACATCTGACAGCATGTGATTTCCATCATATCTCAGTTTCCATGTTCTTGGGTAATGGCTTTGGACGGCACATTTTTAATCAAGAACATAACCTTCCTTCACACAGGACAGACAAATGGTTCTGCAAGCTGGCCATAGCAGTACACCTACCATGAGCTGCAGACATTTTAAAAACCCCAATATCTGGATTCTCTTTACAAGCTGTATGCTTGGAAGTCCTCATCATGGAAGATGAGAAATTACCTTATTTTATATGCTTTCCTTAACACAAGACATGAATTTGGAACTCAGGAAAAGAAGAAGTCTGGGTACTCTTCATTTTATGCCTCTTCTCCACAAGTAATAAAAAGAAACTGCATGAAAGTTTCAATCCCTCCTCCTTTACGCCCTTAAACAGGCTCAAAAGTAAACTGGAGACACTTGTATCTGACTTTTATAATAAAATGTTTTGACCTCACACTTACCTGCGGGGTTTTACATGCATACAGAGGCTCAGAGTTACCACCCATCACTTCATAGAACACCCTGAAACATAATGCAATATGTATAACACCTGTGCCCCTAGAGCTTCGCTGCTGGAGAAGCCTTTGGCTTTTCATAGCCAAGCAGTAGTGCTCAAAGGCTTCTTACTGCAAGCACACTCTAACACCAACGACAGCCTCCTTATCCCTCGAACTGCACAGCACAACTCGGCTTCATGCCGTCAGACTTCTCCCCAGTTCTGGTGGAAATAACATACAATGTCTCAAGTAGCACAGAAGGTCCCTCGCTTAGCACAGTCCTTGTTTATGTGCCTGTTCGATGTCACTTCCACTTACTAAGCATTCATACTGGAATACGTATTAATGCAGATATGCAGTCAAATCGCATTCAGCTTGTCAGAATTCCTGTAACTCAGGAATCTGTAACTCAGATTAGCCAGACCATCCCTTTGATTGGATAAAGTATAAAAGCAATATAAAACCACAGGGAACTCATCTATTGATGATCACATTTCAGGTCCAAGAGCCTGGACCCACCTCCTGCCCTTTTGTATCTCCATTCATAAGAGACCTTCAAGTGGAACCTGTACTCCCTCTCATGGTGGTTTCTTTCACCACAACTCACTCCAGTTCAGGACCCTGCCATGGTTTCGGATCCTCATTCAGCGGCTTGCCTTCCCCAGCTGCTGTTGCCATGCGAAAGCAGTAACAGAGTTACCAAAACAGGTCTTTCTAAGGGAAAGGGTGGGTCATTGTCATTACCAAAACCCAAACACCAGATGGCCTCCTAGGTCCCTTAGATTTCCTCAAGATCCACAAAACTACACACACCTCTCCACTCAGCCACATGAAGGTCAGACTAAATTTTTTTTATCATCCTTATATATATGTTATAACAAATGATTTAGAGAAAAGATGATCCTTTATACAGCTCCATTTTCTGAGTAACTTCCATTACCAGGCTTGCCAGGCTTTCAAGGAGTTTGTCTGTTGTTGTTGCCCCTAAAACCTAGCAACACACATATGTGGTTTTCTTTGGAATCTCAATTTGGAGTAAAGATATTCTTTATCAGTAAAATCATCCAGCAGCTCTTAGTTTTCATTATATTCCTTAACACAGGCAAATATTAGCAGTGTTTCATTTACTAAGGAGTGAATGGGTAAAAACAAACAAAAGAACCCTTCACATTCTATTTTCAAGCCTCCTTTACCTTTGTTGAATGCTTTTTAAATCAAATGCTTATGATGGATATAATTAAAAATTTCTGGCTTCAGAGGTTGAAAAGAGACCAGTAATGAAGATCAGATTACATTCACAGTAAAATATACAACATTTACCCAAATTCCACTGTTCTTCTCTGGCAGAAAATGTGAAAGCGCAGGTATTACTAGTGCACTAATATTTGTTAAGAANAACCCTTCACATTCTATTTTCAAGCCTCCTTTACCTTTGTTGAATGCTTTTTAAATCAAATGCTTATGATGGATATAATTAAAAATTTCTGGCTTCAGAGGTTGAAAAGAGACCAGTAATGAAGATCAGATTACATTCACAGTAAAATATACAACATTTACCCAAATTCCACTGTTCTCTGGTAGAAAATGTGAAAGCGCTGGTATTATTAGTGCACTAATATTTGTTAAGAACCTTTGGTGAAGGGATTAGCATTATCTACTTTAGTAATATCGGATTTTCATACTACGTAGGAAATGAACAAAGGACAATAAAAAGAATATGCATAATAGCAGCTTGAATGCTCTCTGCAGTCACTGTGTACAGAAAGGTAATCTCAGTTATCTGTTAACAGTGCTGTTACAAGGTCATCTACTAAACCTGAAACCATCCCTTTTAGTTTGTAAAAGGGGACAGGTTTTTGCTCTGAAAAAGTCTCCAAGACCCATAAAAATAACAGTAGATTAACAAACGCCACGAATTTCCGTGTTACCATGTAAATAAAATAAAACATTCTACAGAAAACATGCTCATCAAACAGAGCTGATATTGGTACAATCTTCCACAGCTCATTCTTGGAAAACTTGCTGTCAAGTGCCTGCACCATATTTGGAAGTGGGTACAAAAACCAGTTTTGACTTTTTTTCCCCATTGAAAATACAACTAGGAAAGGGAGAACAGTTGAAAAAGAAGAAATAAGCACCAGCAACAAAGGAGCCATTTTCTAGCTATGGCAATCACTACACAAAGATAGGTTTGATTTGATTTCAGATGCCGCGACTTACTGACACTAGCAGCTCCTTTGAAATCTTAAAGATCACAGCACGGCCCTAAAAGGGAACTTTTCCTTCATCGATACCTGAAATTCTAAAACTGCCTTTATGAACAGTGAACTCCAAAATGTGTTATGCAGACAGAAGACATCACACACCACTACGCTACATAACTAACAGATAAACGCTTAAGATGATGTGATCACTTTATAATATACTGTCAATTGCTGCACACACAACTTCTCAAAGATTTCAGTATACAACTGTTCCTTGGAGAAAAAATTTTTTCTTTGAGGACAGGAGAATTAACACAATACTCCTCTATGAAGAATAGTTAAGACTGAAAACTGTAGGATAAAGCCACACTTTTTCCTTTACGAACAATAACCTAGAACACAACATGGCATCACAGCAATTATCATTCAAGCAACAAGCGTGTGTACATATATATATATATGTTCTCACCAAATGTATGAGTGTCATGTTCCGGAGGATTTTCTCCCTTTAAGGCTATCATTTTTTTATGAGCATCAACCCACCACGGTTTGTACTTTAAGACATGCTGAATAGCTTCATCTTCAAAAAAGTCAGCTCTAGGAAAAAAATAAATCATATGCTAGTTATTTCAGTTTATAGTGTACGTGGGTATATTTTAATGCATACTTAGAATACATCCAAATTAGCTCCAGGCTGTTTTCCATACATTAGAAACACGTTCTTTGACTTAAAACCAGAAAATAATAATGTATCTGTAAACATACCTGTTGTGAAGATATCTCCATAATCTAGAATCTAGGGCTCTGGAGCACAAGTCCTATAAGAAGCAGCTGAGGGAACTGGGGTTGTTCAGCCTGGAGAAGAGGAAGCTGAGGGGAGACCTTCTCGCTCTCTACAACCGCCTGAAAGGAGGGGGTAGAGAAGTGGGGGAAGGTCTCTTCTCCCAAGTAACAAGCGATAGGACTAGAGGAAACAGCCTCAGGTTGCGTCAGGGGAGGTTTAGGAAGGGTATTAGGAAAACTTTCTTCACCAAAAAGGTCATCAAGCATGGGAACAGGCTGCCCAGGGCACTGGTGGAATCGCCATCCCTGGAGGTATTTGAAAGCCGCGCAGACGTGGTGCTGAGGGACATGGGTTACTGGCAAGTTTGGCAGTGTTGGGTTAATGGTTGGATTCGATGCTTTTAAAGGTCCCTTCCAACCTAGGTGATTCTATGATTATTAAAAGTATAAACAATATGGTCTTATCTTGCAGTACCCCTTCCTTACTTCCTCCACCTTTCCTGAGCCACCCAGAAGCCTGGGAAATTGATGAGCTTGCAGCATGACATGAAGGTGAACAAACTTGATCTGTTCTGGATGTATTTAGAGCAAAACATTGCAAAGACAATGTCACTGGCAGCAAACTTCATTCTACTGGGAAGATCTTCCACTTTAAAAGTGCATACACTTTGGGGAGGAAAGGTACATAGCTGAAGGGCAAAGATAAAGTAGGGATGGGGATGGACTTTTAGGTAAACAAGGGCATGCTGTAGCAAGGGAGAAAAAGAAGAGTCATACGTGAATTCTGGAAGAGAGATTACCGCCACCTCAGCACAAAGCCACTGTGGTAAAAAACTCAATATAGTAATTCTGGGAGNAAAAGTATAAACAATATGGTCTTATCTTGCAGTACCCCTTCCTTACTTCCTCCACCTTTCCTGAGCCACCCAGAAGCCTGGGAAATTGATGAGCTTGCAGCATGACATGAAGGTGAACAAACTTGATCTGTTCTGGATGTATTTAGAGCAAAACATTGCAAAGACAATGTCACTGGCAGCAAACTTCATTCTACTGGGAAGATCTTCCACTTTAAAAGTGCATACACTTTGGGGAGGAAAGGTACATAGCTGAAGGGCAAAGATAAAGTAGGGATGGGGATGNAGTAGGGATAGGGATGGACTTTTAGGTTAAACAAGGGCATACTGTAGCAAGGGAGAAAAAGAAGAGTCACACATGAATTCTGGAAGAGAGATTACCGCCACCTCAGCACAAAGCCACTGTGGTAAAAAACTCAATATAGTAATTCTGGGAGAATTTATACTAAAGGATTCAAGTTCTAAGCCTCCTCTTATCTTTTTTAGCTTTTTATTCAATCCAAACAATAGTATAAATACTGAGAACTAAAAAAAAAAAAAGGCAGGAAATTTCTTAATACCTTCTTAATCATCATACAAAACCTGCCCAGTCTACTGAACACAGAATGTAATTTGCTTTACTCTAACACTGACAGATTTTTTGTTGCCACCATTTCTCCCAGAGCTGTCTTTCTCATCAGGGTACACAGGAAAACAATTTTTGTGGAAGAAAGGCTGGTATGATCTGTTCTGAAGCATCCAAAACACAGCGATTAAACTAATGGCTGTAGCTCATCTACCAGGCTAGAAGACAGGGTCTAAGATGGAAACTTAAAATTACTGTAAACTGCATCACATTATAAGCTAGGAACTACTTCAGTTCTAGTGAAATGTACTTCCAAGTGACATTTCTAGAAAGCTTTTGTAATTTCTATGTGCTACAGGAAAACACGTGGCTGCCTCTGAAACACCTGACTGGGGAAAAATTCCAAGTTTGCAAAAACACCTGCTGAAACAACTCAAAATAGGTTAAGCCTACCTCTCCCCAACAAAACTCACCACAAGTACTAATTCTCCCTACTAGTGACTATATTTTTGTCCCACCAAATCAATCTTGCAGATCTCATGGCTTCACTTTACTTATCTGTAAGTTTCTGAACCTAACTTGACCTGAAACACTCCAACTTGAAAGACACGAAGAATCATTTCCACCTTCATGACATGGGACGAAGCACAAAGAAACACAAAGTCTTGGTTGGAACTTTTCCTCATTCTCCTGTAAAAAAAGTTTCGAGTGACAAAAACAAAAGTGGTGTAGACAAAATCTTCATAACTTCAAAATTCAAATTTACTTCCGCATAGACCAGGATGGTTCAGTAATCCCGCATAGACCAGGATGGTTCAGTAATCCTTGTTTCACAACAAGGAAACAACACAAAATGCTGGCAGGGACTGGCTACTCAGCTGCGGAAGAGGGTAACTATGAAACAATGCTCTGCAACAGTTCACAGCAGCCCCTGCTCGCATGCAGACTTCAGCAGTAATTAAACAGCAGAGTAACCTCAAAACAGATAAGCAAGGTCTTGTCTCAGCACCACACTTAGGAATACTCTCTAAGGCCTGCTCTGATGAGACAGCAAATCAGAGAAATAAAAAGTAAAGCTATTATTTGCAAAAGCGGTCTCAAACCCAGTAATTTATGAAAAGAAAAAGTGAATATATTTCACCTGAAGTGCTTTTACTTGACTAGGTGAAGCAGATCAATACTCACAGGTAATGATCGGGCTCAAACTTGGCAGCCTCAGCTGCCAGGCGTTTCCTCCTACGTTCATCTACAGGAGTTTGGTCCGGATCCTTAATGTCAATAACATCACTGAGTTCATCCTGCAAATGGAACAAGAATTATATGACCAAGCCATAGGTATGACATGTACGATTCATTTAGTAAGAGTTTAGGAAGGATGCATATCAGCATTACACTAGTTGTTCTTCAACCTCCCTTTCAAATCTTCCAAATTAAGGCTCCATAGGGCAAATAAAATATCAAAATTCCAAGAAAATTCAATAATTTGAAGTTCCTTAGAATTCATGATACTATGAAGTCTATTCAGGCTGTTTTATCGTAAAGTAGGCAAGTTATTTTGCATTATGATTAAACTTGCAATGTTTAACAAAAGCACACAACCACAACAAAGTCAAGATAAAAACCATAAATACAATTGTTGTGACTTTTGACATTACTCTCACACTCTGAAGCGGCCATACGCTAATTAATGGGCAATTGCAGTGCCCTTTTAAGCATCATTAAGTAGTGGTACATTAATGCTGATAGGAAATGTACTTCTTCACAAACGTCATGGTAATGAACCAGTGCATACACCCTAACAGAATGTAAATACTTTCTCCATAAATAGCAATCCTTCTGCTCCAAACCCTGAAAATACTACAATTCATGCAATAATGAGTTAGAGTTATATAATTAAGTTGCTTTAAACAACTACAACTTAAATCACTTAGAGAACACTACAAAAAATTAAGTTATCATCTACTGTTTTTAATAAAAGCTCTGTATACTAGAAATATTCTATTACCTAGCATGCTAGAGGTTGTAGATCAGCTTCAATCTATTAATGAATTAAAGAAACTGATGAACACAAGAGCAAAGCAACTGCATTTTAAAGCTCCTGCCCTCCCAATTAATCCACAAAAACATATTTCAGTGCATCAGCATAACCCTAGTAAATCGCACAGAAACCAGGTAAGCAGGCACTTGAATGGCGCACACTTCGAAAGTTTTTGCCTTGTGAGAAAACCAAGCCTAAACCAAAAACTAAAAAGAGAAAATTTCACAATGAAAACAAGTTTAATGCAACAACCATAACAGGACCTATACATGAGCCAGCTTTACTTTGGGGGTGGGGTTTTTTGGGGGGAGTAATTTCTTTTTTACTTAAAAATAAATTAAAATTCACAGCATCTGAAATATACTGTACATCAGATGTTAAATATGTTTGAAGTCAGAATCACAGAATATTGAGGGCTGAAAGGGACATCTAGAGATCAGCCAGTCCAACCCTCCTGCCCGAGCAGGTCCGCCTACAGCAGGTTGCACAGGGTGGCGTCCAGGCAGGTTGGGAATGGCTCCAGAGTCGGAGACTCCACCACCTCTCTGGGCAGCCTGTTCCAGTGCTCTGCCACCCTCAAAGGAAAGAAGTTTCTCCTCATGTTGAGATGAAACTTCCTATATTTGAGTTTATACCCATTGCCCCTTGTCCTGTCACTGGGTACCGCTGAAAAAAGACTGGACCCTTCCTCCTGGCCCCCTCCCCTTAAGTATTTGTAGACATTGATGAGATCAAATAGAATAGAAGGCAATACCAAATATAAAGCAAAAGTGTTAACAACAGACTGTTAACAGCCTGCAGACAGTTTGCAGCTTGCCAGAACTATTCACCTGGCACGTGATCTGCTTCATACAGGCCTTTTTCTCCGCACCTTCACGGGTGACCTGAACCGTGCTGGTGACAGCAGCCCACCTCCAGAGGCCATTTCTACCAAGGAGCCCATTCAGCCCTTTCCTCTAACACTGGAACTGCTGCAGACACAGAGCAGCCTGTTGACCCTGCTACACAACCAACTCAGTCTCAACCACCCCCTACTTCTGCAGGATCATGCATTTGTCTGTACTACAACCTGCAAAAGCAGGATATTCTGAGTCACCAAATGGGCTAATAGAGAACAGCAGTTATCTAATGATCCCCACCTGACTATGGAATGAGCCAGGAAGCCTACCCGACCAGAAAGTTACCCCGAACTTTTACAATACAAAAAGACAAAAGTGCATCTACCTGCAGCCGCTGGAACACCCCTGACCGCAAATTCCCAAATCCATAACAGTACTGTAGTGGTAGCGTGCTTTCTGCACTTTCTTTGTAAGGGGTCTGCTCTATTTCCCAGTCAAATTCTTCTTCCTCCTCCTCAGACAACTCAGCAGAGACATCTGCATATATATCATGGTTAGAGAAAGAAAATTATTACATAGAAAATATATATGATTTAATAGAAGGCAAACACTGATAGCACAAATAAGCCTTTCTCATTTTACTACCTCTTTTAAGAAAACTTATACAACACTGGGTCATACAGAAAAATGCTTACATCAGTAACCCGTAAGTCCTGCTCCAAATTCTCCAAAGTGAAAACCAGGAACAATAAAGTTTTAAGTATACTCAAAGACTGAAATAATTATTCCACTGATTTCAATAAGATCAGAATTTGATGCCTGACAGGATCAGAATTTGAACCCTGACAGGAGCACAGTGATGTTATCAATAATTTAAGATAAATATTAAAAAATTAAACATGGATAGTGAAACCTTCTTGTCTGTTAAATAATGATGTTAAGCAAGGTATCCACTAGAACCTGTGGTTTTAATTAGCCTTTGCCATTTGAGCTGTAAGTCCAGTTGTGCTAGCTTGTAGAAAGCAGAAGACTCCAATGTGTGTGTATTATACAGCCACTAGAGGGGTACAAAGATCTACAGAGGATTAGCATATGTTAAGCACGTTTTGGAAAAATGTAACCATAACTAAAACTATAAAGACGTGCATATCACCTAGAAGATATTTATTTTTATACTTAGTCATACTTTCAGATTCATTCACACCCTTCTCGTACCTTGGACTAGACAACAATAGAAATACGCTACTTTTCTACATATATATGACTATGTAAATCTATAACTAATTCATTATGTACATATATCACTAGTATAAATAGGATTTTTTTTTCATACCTATCTCTTCTATTAAAGGTTTTCCTGATCTTGATTTCTTTGGTGCCAAGAGAGATGTTAGCATGTCCAGTCCCTCAAAATACTGGCCAGGAATCTCCTTAGGTAACCGAATTGTAAAAGTTCCTTAAAGGGAAGTCAAGAATACAGTTATTGCATTAAAATACCCAAAACAAACAAAAACATGCATTGTTTCCTCTAATGGAAACTGGGACACATGCAGGTCGCATTTCATTATGCATCAACCTCTATGTGTGTTTTTAACCTTATTACTTCATAAGCTTCACAAAAAAAAAAAATTAATGATAAAGCATGGAAGAGAATATTTAACCAGTTGCGGTCTACTGACTCACATTGTATAAACACAAACCAACAGAATACAAGCTTTTTTTTATTTTGAATCCTTCCAGCAATTAAGCAATCAACAGGTCATAAGAAACTACATTCAGCAATCTGATTGTTGTCTTAAGCATGTAATAAAAGCTTTGCAAGCAGCAAATTATAGGTTTTATTCCTGGTTTTGGTTTGTTTGGGTTTTTTTAATGAATACATTAATTCCAGAAGGTACGTATTTCATTCCAGAAATACCTTCCACCTTAGGGCGTGGAGAAAGGGTAGTATCTTCTCTCTTAAAACTGCCTTAGGATTATCTCATTTCTACTCAGCACTACCTGACTTCTTTGCAGATTTACTAGATTAACAATCTTGGTACAATGACGTGTCTAGCCCCTGCAGGGTTTGAAGAGGACATGTGCATATTTTTTTAATTATTAGGACAGTTCTGAACACATCCTGTGCACTTAAGGATGGCTTAAATAAGTACAATAAATCCTGGGCAAGATTCTTTTTATACTACATGACATATGAGAAACTTTACATTTACTTACAGTATTGCATACTTCAATAAAGTTCTGCGCAATTCCAGTGCAGCAAAGTATGAATTATTGGAGAGTTAATAGCAGTTTTAATGACATATATACTAAGAAGATTAACTAATACCTTTGTCTGTATTATAAGATGCTTTTTCTCTGCCATCTTCTACAATTCTTCCAGGAAGTGTCAATCTGCAGGCAAAAAAAGAGATGCCTCATTGAATGCCTGACTAATTCTGCAACTTAATGTCTCAGTCTATAAAAATGTAAGGAAGGCACATTCCAAAAGCAGTACAAAGACTTGACTACATGACTCCTGTTGACACTAATGGAAGTCATGAAGTTAAATCCCCACGTGCTTCAATCTTTTTCCCTAGCTATTGGTACAAGAGACCAGGATCTGAGATACAGAAAATGTGTGACTCCTGCTTTCCCAGCTTGGATGAGGGCATGGACACCACAGAGATGATGACCTTGGCACTATGTGCAACACATGGAAGATTCTGCAATTTGAAAACTCTAAGCTAACACACAGTGACAGGATACAAGGACTCATCCAGAGTTCTTGTACTGCTTACTCAGAATAACTAATTCACTGCATTCTACCAGTCCACTTAAATCCCTTGAGGTCTACTAACGTATATAGGGGAAGCGAGTCCAGGAATACAGGAGACAGAAAACAAGAAAGGTTAATAACTACTCAGCTCTTAAATGCCAAAGGTTTTCTTAACACTTTCATACTGAGATTGCCCCTTGTTCTTTTCCTACAGCATAATGGGGAACTTGTTAACAACAGAAGAGATATAGCCTGGCACCTCACTTCCTACTGCCTTCACTGACATGACTTTTCTCGCCTTGTGTTATTAGAAGTGCATCAAAATCCATTCTTCCCCAAATATACTGTATCTGGCTCTCAACAGGGAAAAACCACACTTATTCTGCACAACTTACAAACATCCAGAGAATTGTCTTGCCATTTTACAATTTAAAATATATTGTAAATATAGAAAAGTATTTCTTTAAACTCCCTTTAATGTGATTTAATGCCTAGACACAAAGAGGCAAAATCCATAAAAACAATTCTTTGCACAAAATGGGCTGTCTGTAGTCTACAGTGTAAAAGCTGCACAAGGAATGTTCTGAAGGGACCAAAATGAAGTTAATTCTCTACTGACTTTTATTTCTTTTACTAAGTTGTTTTGGTTTTTTTTTAAGTCCTTCTACTACTTGCCTGAGAAAGTATGGCTTAGCATAAAATTTAAAGTCTTCCCCTTCAAAATACACGTCGAACTCTGAAGCTCTGGCATAAGGTACTTTGATTACTATTGTAAGAAAATCAGGATCTTGGGTCAGCTCAAAAGCTGGAGTTATCATGATGAATCCTGCAGGAAAAGTAACCACTGGCTCTGTGGCCCTATCAAAACAAGAAAACAATAAAAGATTACTGTAGTTTCCAACTTTTGAGAGCACGTAGTGTCTCTTCAAAATTCTACAAGACAAGCATTTCAGATTCTCACAGAATTATCTTCCACATACTCACGACAACAGCAAAAAAAGCGCATTATCAAGAATTTGAAGATATCATCTCTCTGCACCTTAATGAAACAACTGAACATAAATGAACAAAACAGAGTGCAGGAAAGCACCCACTATATTCAGCATAAAAAGCACATTAAGTTCAGTCCTAGAACTTGGCAGCTTTTTGTAACTTGTTTATAACTTCACAAATAGCAGATGTTAGATCTGTACGGTTCACAAGTGAACTGACCACAAGCCACTATTAGAAAACACTGAAAAACAGTAACACTTTCAAAAAATTAGAACTGTATTTTATAATCCATACACACGTTAGCCAGACCACAAGCAATAGATTCAGTACAGCCCGAAGAAATTTTTCGGAGCATATGTGCTAAGCATACTGCTCTTCGTGTCTAATTTAATGCACGAGCCATGGGGATAATACATGCACAGTAAGTCAAAGATGCTCCTTTACAGTGGGCTCATGATGCAAGAGCTGCCTGAAGAGTTTAAACATAAGCAGTTGACACAGTCAGGATATCCAGTACGAACATGCCTACTATCTTGATCAGCTGGCAGAATTTTCATGCATCTTGAAGAAGCATCCCAAAACCCTCACGTTCCTTCTGAAGATTCAGTCAAAGAAAACACAAATGATACAAGAGTTGTAACTGAACTAAATTATCTGGAGGGTATCCGGGATCTCCTATGCAAACAGATATTTTAGGTCAACACCCATCAGAATCATTTCTATGTAGGTACATGAGCATGCATATATATTTAGCACAAGAAAAGGAATTTGCATAGTACCATTCACCAGGTACACAACTTGTCTGACTCTTCACTAGCTTTGAAATGCAAGATAATTCCTCAGGTTTAACACAGAATCCAGTTTTAATGGGGTGGGTGGAAGGGGAGGTTTATGAAGGATCATACACTTCTGAAAATTTTTAAGATAAAGATTTTTTTGCCAAAAAAAAGCGCAAACCAGAACTATTATCTGGGAAACAGCTACTGCTCACTGACTTTCAGTATCTTTATTAAATATATCCCCATTCTGACAATTTCATGAGCAAACATGGAGCATTATCCATTAATAGGGCTAAATTAACAGATTACCCTTTTTTTTCTTATGGGTGATCTACCTCATTTGACAAGTACAAAAAAAACCCCAAACAACCAAACTCCCCATTTCACCGTATCACTTGATTCCAGGGCAACATTCCCACCTTTTCCAGGCTGAGAAGTGGCAGTGTGCTTATCGAGGTGTAACCAGAGAGGAAATACCTGGCTTGAAGAACGCCTGCAAACCGACATACATTTTTGTGGACTTTCTTCTTACCTATTTTAACACCACGCGCTGCCTAACAACACGGGACGAGAGGTAATAAAAATCCACCAGCTCATTTAGACCCCTCGGGGATGACATCCCAGCCTGCCTGCATTTTTATTTCCCCAAACCAGAGGTTCAAAACATTTAACAGCAGCCCCAAAGCCAGGCCCAGCAGCTCCCGGCTCTGAGCACTTGTTGCACTTTTGGCAACCCTGATGCAAATTAACGAGCCCAGGTCATTAATCTGGAGGTTCCCACACCAGCCCCAGGTATTCCAGGGACCACAGCCCAGGAACCGCCGAGATCCACCCCACAGCAACGCCGTACTCAATCTCCAGCAGCGCGTGTTCCAACCTAAAATCAGGGATCCCAAGGTAATTCAGCTTCCCAGCCTTCTCTGTAAAAAGACTGCTATGCGCTACAGAAGAAAAAGAAAAAGAAAAAGAAAACCGAAAAAACAACCCCAAACAAACAGCTAGCAGAGCTAGAACGTTTCTGCCGCAGGAAGGGGCTGGCAGGAAAAGGGATAAACGCTTTGCTCCGCTTTCGCTCAAGGGCACACCGTGCAGTAAGGCGTTAATTTCCCTCCGCTGCCCGTNGGCCAACAAAACCGGAGAGAACAAAACCGGGAGAAACGTGATGGTGTAGTACCGAGAAGCGAGCGGCCTGCGGCGCGGGGGGAGGCCGAGGGCGCTTCCAGCACGCCTCGGGCCTGGCCGTACCTCACGGCCCCGCACAGGCCCTGTCCCGCCGCGGTGTGTGTGCGTCCTTCCCTTAGGTTCCTGCCACAAGCTTTATTTTTTTAACAACAGCGATGATGCGACGTCCTGGTTGAAGGCAGGTCTAACGCTCTGGAGAGCTGAAAGCAGCGTTTGATAAGATCCTGACCCCCGACTACTGCCATGCCGATAAATTTATCAAAATGCCGGNCGTACTCAATCTCCAGCAGCGCGTGTTCCAACCTAAAATCAGGGATCCCAAGGTAATTCAGCTTCCCAGCCTTCTCTGTAAAAAGACTGCTATGCGCTACAGAAGAAAAAGAAAAAGAAAACCGAAAAAACAACCCCAAACAAACAGCTAGCAGAGCTAGAACGTTTCTGCCGCAGGAAGGGGCTGGCAGGAAAAGGGATAAACGCTTTGCTCCGCTTTCGCTCAAGGGCACACCGTGCAGTAAGGCGTTAATTTCCCTCCGCTGCCCGTTAAACCGGGTCGGCCCGCGGTGGCTTTACCAAAGGCCGGCTTCCCAGCCGCGCCGCGGGCCACGCGAGAAGGAAGCCCGCCAGCAGCGGCCCCGGCCCCCGCGCTGAGAGAAGAGGGGAGCCGGGCTCGCACCGCGCCACCACCCTTCCCAAACCCCTCCCGAGGCCCCCGAGGGCGGCCAACCCTCCGGGGAGGCGGCTGTCGGCGGAGACAGCCCCGCTCCGCGCCTCAGGCCGCCCGCCTCAGCCCCGGCCGCGCCGCCACTCACCGCGCCGCCGCCCGCCCTCACCGCGCGCGCCNCCTTCCCTTAGGTTCCTGCCACAAGCTTTATTTTTTTAACAACAGCGATGATGCGACGTCCTGGTTGAAGGCAGGTCTAACGCTCTGGAGAGCTGAAAGCAGCGTTTGATAAGATCCTGACCCCCGACTACTGCCATGCCGATAAATTTATCAAAATGCCGGTCGGGGGGGGGTGCTGCAGCGCGAGGGTTGTCCACACAACTTCAGCGCTTTCCTCTGTGATGGCTGCAGGCCTACCAATGCTGTGGGCATCTGATGTGGTCGGATGCTGCTTCTTAAACTAACGGCCTGCTGAAAGTAAATTGTGTGTCTCGCAGCTCATAATGCTTGTATGAACAAGCAGAAGAAATGCTTGTGAGTAAAGCACGCGCCGAGAACAAATACCTCAGGAGAGGAGAGAATGAGGTTAACTGAGTAAATAGGAATAGAAGGTTTGGATCTAATCTGATTTAAATTGAGGTGGTAAGGATAACGTGATTTCAAGAACTGAAATAGATGGAAGTGGAGGGTTGCAGAAATGAGATTAAACAGAAGAGTGACCCCCTGGGCGCTCTGAGAACAGGAATTCCCAATTACGTAGGTCTCTTCTAAGACAGCAGATAAATGCGAGCAGGATTGACAGTGTGAATAGATGCAGATCCTGATGAGTGAAAAGACATGCAGCATTAAGGAGAAAAAGCAACAAGAAGCTCGAAAAATTGCTAAAAGCGGAAAAATTGGTTTAAAAGCCATAATTTACCTATCCTTAAATGTAGCATCTGCTGTAGAATTAATCTGATTTTTCTTTCATGAGACTATGAAAGGTATTCTGGTTCCAGATAGTTCTCTACATTTCTGGATGCTACTGACTCTCTTCCTCTCCTTGCCCCCTGTGAAATGCATTCAAACATTTTTCCTGGAGGGAAAAAAACATAATTACATAACTTCTAATTAAGTATTCTTGAAAAAAAAAAAAATGGACAATCAATCTTCCAGGCTGATAAAGATTGATTTTTCATGCTGGAAATCCACTGAATATGACATCTCTTCATAAGAAACCATCTTCACTCTCGTACAGACCTGAACCAGTCTACAATTGGTAGGTAGTTTTAATATTCGGCCTAAACTTTCTCGTGTCCCAGTTTTTTACATGCAGAAGTTGAAGATGCACGGTACATGAAATGCACTTTTTTATATTGAGAAGTTAATGACATCTAATTTCAGATGCCGATTTGACTCGGACCAAGGCTTCCATCAATTCCTTAGAAACTTTTGATGTGTTTCCAGAGAAGTTCAGCGCTAATTAACTTTTAGACCTTACCAATGTAATCTATAGTAAGAATGTTGGATGGGAAGCTGAATTATGAACCAGTAGGCACCATCTTCTCTGGATAAGTTCAAATTTGCATGAGACAAGTCTATGAAAGATAAGAAGTTTGATAAGAGAGTTAGTTCTTGTCTAGCTGACACGTTCCAAGACTGGAGTGTCTTAGAGTCTAAGAACTCCCAGCCTTTTTTGTCTGGTAATATTTGCCTTGTAAAAGAAATATTTGTGTGCTGATTTCAGTGAAGAAACTGGTGCATTCTCCTTTTCCATCCAAGTAAATTATGAAGGAGCATCTCTAAGAAATTTGCATTGCTTTCTTTTGTAAAAAGCATACTGAGTTTTTCGGAACTGTAATCGAAAAGTTTTATTTAGAAATGTAGAAAGGCTACTTTACATCTTCTGGTGCATCTTTCTGGTGAAGAAGTGAATTTGGTTGCTATTTTTTTAATGGAGTGCTGAAGAATGAAAATGCATTATCTACAATGTAATTAGTAAAACTTGCTGTCCCTTTGAAAAATAAGAACATGAAGCTTTGCAATTTATGAGCACAATTGACTCTACATGGCTACTAATAACAAGCAAATCTGGCATAATCCCATGGATACAATACATAATATATTCTAGATATATAATTGGCATGTACATAAAAATGGTAATCAGATACAAAATATTCATTTAGTTTAACAAGTAAAAAGAGGAATAAAACTGTTTCTCTACCCAGGAAACATATGGAAATAAAGTAGGTATATGATTCAATCAGAAGCATATTTTTATATGAAATACATTATGAAATACAATATAATACATAACTATTTCAATTATCTAAATTATCAGTGCTTTAATTTTTACATACAATCAGAAATAGTTCTGTAATTGTCAGACTTAGACTTTGCAAAAATTCAGTGTAAATCAACAGTGTAAATTGAGGGCTTTTCCCGAGGTGGAAATGGACAATATCATTGCACAGTCGAGTATATTTCATACTATTCTTCCCTTTAACTTTGAAAACAAGTGAAAAATAAATATTTTATTTTGTCTTTTGTCTTTTGTCTTCTTTTGCCACTTCTTTTGTCTAAATGGCCTGAAGCATTCCTCCAAATCTAATGCATTTTAATCTGAGTTTCCTTTCCCTGTAGATTTGATTTTCCAATTTATAATCCTTAACAGTTTCACCTACAGAAGTACTGTGTTCATAATACCATGATATCTTCGTGACTTTATTTTTGTTCTTTCTTCTTGCAGTTTCCATTATCCAAAGATAACGAAGCTTCTCATTTTATTTCTCCAGAGGAGAGAAGGTTCCTGGATCACAAAGACCTTCTGTGGTTTTTCAGATAAGGATAACGTGCGACTCTAGAGGCGGGATGATGGTCATTACAAATTCATTATCAAACTTGCAGTAGTCTTTACAAGAGGAAAATGTGGGGTTTGGGGTTACATTTTGCAGTGTTACCTGCTAGACAGATGTCAGACTTGCTTTCAAGTAGGTGTATGTAGAGTTTGCATGTGAGAAATCAAGTTATAGTTTTGCTTCTTAGTGACTGAAAGACATAAACTGTAATGTCGGTAACTAACGTAGGCCCTAACGAGCCGCTGTGAGAGACTGCCACGGTGAAGTGAGAGCGTTCCGAAAGCAGTGGCCCATGGAGTAGGCAGAGGCAGGCACGTGGGGCATGGCACGTGTTTGCGGGGGTTTGCGCTGAAGCAACTTTTAGGTTTTTAAACAGCTTCCTGGGGATCTGTTGTGCATCAAGAGCCCTTGGAGTTGTGCAGCTTATGCTCCAGCAGCAGCATATAAACACTTTTGCAAGTCTGGGGTTTTGGCTTAGTTGTAGGGCAGTGAATTTTTTAAATTTATTACTCAGTAGCTAGCGTGTGGTACAATTCTCTTTCTGTGCCTGATCTGTGGAGGGTATATTTCTGCTACAGCGCTCTTCCCAGGAACCTGGCTCTTTTAACCCAGGCCTTTACTCTCACATGGAGCTGCTTGAACCTTTGGCTGCTGCAGAAAATAGCACCACTTACACAACCTTAGAAATTGTAATCCAAAGAAATAAAATGGACTAAGAAGGCTTCATTTTTAAGATTTGTTTAAATTATAACTATGCTTTAAATTATCTTAAAATCCTTTCTACACTAAAAATCTTACATTATAGTACAGGTCCTTGAATAATTTGCCTCTCATTGTATATGATGATGCCATGGTACTGAGTCTGCAATACAAAATATGCCTAATGCACTTGGTATTAATACATTTGTTCATCTAAAATACGTAAAGTTTTACTTAAGCTGGCTCTCACTATTGTTTTAGATCTAAGCCGTCAGTCTGACTGAATATCTCAGTAGCCACTGTCGTGCACCAAGAATCCACACCACGGCCAGTCCGTTGCTTTGCTGCCAAACTGGAAAACTTTGGAGAGAGCAGTGGATTCAGCAGCACTGAATTTGGAGCTGTGCAATGGAATGCTGTTTCAGTCCAGCAGTGGAACTGATTTTCTTTGAGCATACGTGCTGGTGGCGCAGATGAGTTGACATTTGCACAACTTAGTTTGAAAGAAAATGGTGCAAGTGGGGAGGTAAGTGGCAGACTGCAGCGTGTCACAGGAACAAGGGGAAAAGTCTCTAAAAATCCCCTAGAATGTTTTTCAGATTTCATAATGTTTACCTTGGTATTTTTATGCAGACATTGCTGAGACATCTATATATGAAAGATAATTTATTGATAGCATAAAATCACACATTTGTGCAGGTTGAGGATTTCGCAGGGGTTGCTACCGGTGCTCTTTTTTTTCTTAAGTATAAAGTTTGGTAGGGTTTTATTGTAGTACGAATATTGTCAGAAAAGAGCATATGTTTATGCATTGTGGTTTTTCTGTAGTTTCTCATTTAGTATTGCTGTTTTCTCTTAGAATGAAGTAATTTGTATTTTTACATCTGCTCAGAATCTGAGTTCGATGAAATTCTGAAGCAGTAATTGTTCATTGTATTTGCATTGGGACTGAGGTAAAGTACATTTTGGGATACCATCAGTGAAGGCTTGTTGCGACAGCAGTAGGAAACGGCCAGGCTACGTAGCTTCACTGCCAAGTGGATGCCATTTAAGTAGTTGTCCTGGTTTGAGCGACACAGGACTAATTTCCTTCCTAATCCTTGGGAAAGCTGTATTTAAGCTTATATGTAAGCCTCTAGTGTCTGAATTCGTGAAGATATTTACTTTACAGCCAGCTGTGGTGTGTGGGTTTCAAGGTCTCAGTCTTTTCGAGCTGGCCAGGTGCAGGGATGAGGAGGAGTGGGACTCAGACACTTGACCCAAGCTGCCAACAGGATTAGTTCATACCATGAACCTCACGTTCTATAGAAATTAGGAAGTTTGCTGTGAAGATGTGGGCTCCCCCGTGCTTGCGCTCCCCCTTGCTCTCTCTCCCCCTTGATGGCTCCCCCTTGATGGCGGTGATCCAGCGGACTTCTGGTGCCGGTGCTGGACCCCTGAGCCCTTCCCTTCTTCCCGAAGCTGTAACGCTCGCAGTGTCCGATATTTGCGGTCCACTGCTGGGAGCGCTCGGCTTCCTACGGATATAGTTGGCTGAGTATAATCCTTGTACAGTATATCTGGGTATCGGGAACCATATGGGTTCCTTTGTGTTAGTACTGTTAATCATCTAGTTCTACCCTATTAAATCTGTTTATCTTTCAGCCCCTGGGTTTTCTTGTTTTCTTCCCGATTCCCCTTCCTGGGTGGGGAGGAGTCATCAGGTGAGAGAATAATTGTCTCAATGACAATAAATTGTTACGGGTTTTCTCAAACTGTAACAGTAGTGAAGTACCAACTCTTGGAAGATTTAGCCTAAAAGTGAACCTGACTTTCCAGAGTAGGGCTGTGCAGCAGGAGGTTTTTGCACGAGATGCGCCATTTACAATACGCTGACCCGTTTCCGTGGCAAGCTCCTGATCTCCAAGGAGAGAGACAAGCCCAAGAAGCTTTGTCCTGGCAGCCTGCGCAGTTGCCTGTCCCCGCGGGTCGCGCTGCCACTTGCGCGCCGGTCCCGGCGGGACAGCTGTGGCACGGCGCATTGATTTGAGAGCTGAGGGATGAAGTGGTGCCATGGAGAGCACACCTCCGCAGGGGTGGGAGGCGCGGGCAGAGCTGTGCTGGCCCTCGGCCCCACTGCCCTTCTCCCAGGCGGTTCTCGTGCAGCGCGTGGTTGCCATGCTGCACAGCAGTCCCTGCAGGCCAAAGCAGCTGTGCAGTCAAGTTCACTGCCAGCGCGAACACCCTGAGGCACATGGGAGGCTCCGCTTTCCCCACCCTCCCCATTCCACAGTTGGTATCTCCATTCTTCGCACAGCTCATAGTCCAGCTCCACGGGGCAGCTACAATACGTGTATTTCTGTCATATTTAAAGGTGGTAAATCAGGTTATGAACCTAAGCAGGATTTATTTGGGAGTCCTGGTGGACAACGGGATGGCCATGAGCCAGCAATGTGCCCTTGTGGCCAAGAAGGCCAGTGGCATCCTGGGGTGCATCAAGAGGAGTGTGGCCAGCAGGTGGAGGGAGGTCATCCCCCCTCTCTGCTCTGCCCTGGGGAGGCCACAACTCGAGCCCTGTGTCCAGCTCTGGGCTCCCCAGTTTAAGAGGGACAGGGAACTGCTGGAAAGGGGACAGTGAAGGGCCACAAAGATGATTAGGTGGCTGGAACATCTTTCCTATGAGGAAAGGCTGAGGAGTTGGGTGTTTTTAGCCTGGAGAAGAGCAGACTGAGGGGGATCTCATCAATGCTGAGCAATACTTAAAGGGAGGGGGCTGGGAGGAGGGGGGCAGGCTTTTTTCAGTGGTGCCCAGGGACAGGACAAGAGGTGACGGGCACAAACTCGAATGTAGGAAGTTCCATTGGAACATGAGGAGGAACTCGTTTCCTTTGAAGGTGGCAGAGCACTGGAAGAGGCTGCCCAGAGAGGTGGTGGAGTCTCCGACTCTGGAGACATTCCGAGCCCGCCTGGATGCCGCTGTGCATCGTGCTGTAGGTGAACTTGCTCTGGCAGGAGGGTTGGATCTCTAGAGGTCCCTTCCAACCCTTAAAATTCTGTGATTCCATGATTTCATGATTCCTGCGAAGTTCAGAGTGTTGCAGAGTGAAATTCCGCTCTCGGCGGATGGTACACAGAAGACTGGCTGAGTAACTCCCTCAAGTGGGACGCGGACGGGTTCCAAGGCAGCCAAGAGTAAAAGAACGCTCAGGTTCGCTTCGTTCCGCAGGCAGGGCAGCGCACCCCGGCAACCCGCCTTCCCTGCACCCGGGGCCACCACAGCCAGTGGGCAGGGCGCTCAGCGGGGGCTGCGGGGCCCAGGGCACCCAGCCGGCCCGTCAGCACGGGCGGGTGGGACGCGCTGGCCTCAGACCCCTTCCCTGCCTCCCCCTTCCCTGCCTCCCCCTTCCCTCCCTCGCCCTTCCCTGCCGCTCATCCCGCCCAGCGCCGGTCTCCGCGGAAGCCCGAGGTACCCGTGGGGAACCCATCCTGCCGGCACCGGGGTCCCCGGAACGAGGAGACGCTGCGTGGGGACGGCGTTATTAAACAGCCGGATTTTGCCGACCCTCCGCCGGCCCGTTACAAAACCTCCTGCAGGCTTCGCGGCGAGCGGG
>VZSF01000138.1:0-126886 GCA_013398295.1 Chionis minor
TGATTCTATGATTCTATGTCCTTTGGCTTTCTTCTAGACCCTGTTAAACTCTTGTAAAAGTGCGTAAAATCCAGTTTATGCACTTAAAGATATTGTCCTGCTTTGGAGTACCTGGTACGCAAAATGCTTAAGCCTGTCACTGGTGCAGCCTTAGGGAAAGTCTGCAGCTTGGGGGAGGTGTGCGTGAGGGGAGGGATCTCCTCCTCCTCCAGCTGGCCTCCTTCTTCAGGAGCTTGTTGGTGTTTACCCCTCTGAACATGCATGTAGATGCTTGTGATATCTCCCCTGTACTTGTTGTCTGGCAAAGCTGAAGATAATTAATCCTGTTAACCTTTTCTCATATATCAGCCTTTTCAGTTCCTTAATACATTTATTTCTTTTCTACTTTATCCTCTATTTGTCAACATTTTTCAAAATCTGACGAGTTCAGAACAGCGTTATTTATAGCTGGGAATTGGATTAGGTTTTCACCACTAAAATAAGAAGACAGAAATTTCAATCTGGAACAAAATGTTTTATTAAAGGGAAATCTTATTAATAATTACTAATATAATTTATTAGCATGATTACTATATTTAAAGGAAACCAAACTGTTGCTTGCTTCTTAAATTACTATGTTTCAGCTTTTCAGCATGCTATTTAGAAATATGAAGTTGTCACCTTATTATGCATCATCTTCTGGGATTTGAAAGCAACTTATACATATAAATGGATTTAGCCTCATCAGTAACTCTAAATGATGAAAAAATGCCATTTATTAAGTAAATGCGTCTAGTGCAGATCCTGACTGCTAGATTTAAAGTTTTGATTTACATTTCAAAACACTTTGGAGGATTAATCATCTCAAAGTAGTCTAGGTTGATTATGTAGGCTTTCTCCATCCTCAGCAGAAAGAGGATGAGACATCCTCCAGAGCCCTCTCACACTACTTTTAAATACCCATTTGTAAGAACAACTGCCCTTTTGAGGTACATACCTCTTTCCAGGAGAGATAGACAATTGGATGAAATTAGGTACTTAACTTTTAGACACTTTAGACCTACTGAAGATAGGCGAGATTGATCTCTCCTCCTGAGAGTCTAATCATTAGTTTCCTTTTGATGCCATGTAAAAGAACTCCTACTGTATGCCACTGAAATACTTCAGATAAATGGTGAATGGGCTGCATGGCTGTACAGATTAGATACATCTAAAGAGTAGTAAAAATTGGTAAAATTAAACATAAGCTTTAACTCATTAACTGATAGAGACAAAATTCTCTTTTTATCTCCCTTGCCTCTAAGATGCCTAAGACTCTCTTTGTCACTCTGCTTGTTATTAATTGACTCAGAAATGGTTATCCTCCATAAAATCTTTCTCTGTTTATTTAAAGAAAAAGATTAATATCAAGGGAAAATAATGGAAGCCTGTACCAGTTCATCTTTCCGTTTAAATATTAATTTCAATCTCTAAAAATGGTTATTTTTTTGATATGTAGTAATTGGAAAGTCAAAGTTTTAGTCAGAATGAGACTGTTAAAGAGTAATGCTAGGTAATACTTGCCTGTTTGCACTAAATTTGGTGCCCTGGGGAGACCTCCTAATTGGAGAAACTGATTATTTTTGTGACCAGTCATATTAGCAACAGTGCACACCTTACGCCCAGGTCACTAACTTGAATATGTCTTTCTGTTCTACTCAGTTTCGCTATCTGTGCAGGCCTCTGAACTAAGTGAAACAAGTTTAACAGTTGTTCTTTGCTTTGAGTCCACCCAATCTTCATCAGTTAACAAATAAACTTTCAATCCCTTGTCTATGTCATCACCAGTTAGTTTTCCTTCAGCTGAGTTAAGGGTTGTTGATATTTTTTCCTTTCCTAGCCTTTGAACTAATGGTAGCTTTTCTTTTCCTTGTTTTTTGTCTTTATTTTAGATTTTTCTCTTTAGCCTGTTAAGAATGGGGTTTATGTGCATTTATGGTCATTCAAGCACCTTTTGTAAGATTTTAAGGAAATTACAGTGAAGCCTATGAAAAATGTGATGTTACAGCTGACTTATGGGCCAGGGAGAGCACAGAATGAGCATATGAGAAAGATCTCAAACTTACAGAAAAATACATCCAATGCTGTAAGTGAATGTATGAGCCTTACCAGGGACAAAGGGTATATGAACGAAGAGACTGTGATTGTCCTTGGGCACTCCTGAATAACCTGCACACCTGAGCCCGTGATTGTCTTGGGATGTCCTTGAGGAACATGCACATGGGTGCCTTAGTGGGACTGCAGAACAAATGGAATTTAATTGTGAATACAGAACATATTCTCTCCATAGGATGAGTAGTCATGAAACAGAAACGTGGTCTTACAGGGCCCATTACAGGGTGGAGCATTTTTAGAAATTCTTTTAAGGTTTTAAACTGAGACCTCCATTGCAAAGGATTATTTTGGAGACGGCCAAGAGAGGAGACAGGACTGGAAGGGCTGTTCTGTGGGGATAGTGCCCCCTTTAGTCATATAAAGAAAAGAGAAAACTCACACATTGTGTGTTATGGTTGCTCAGTTACTCCTTACACAAAAATAAATAGCCCACCGTAAAACACAAAAAATCCTTATGAAATAAACAGGAACTATCTTTCTTAAATCTACTCCAGGTTGTAAAGGAAAATGCAAGTTTCCCAAGAAATTCTGCCATTTTTTGTTTCTTATCAGTATTTTCTTTATCGCCCTCTCTTCACAAGGAGAGGACAGAGTTGTTTTTAGGGGAATGGACTGTGAGAGTGTTGCGAACTCTGGCTGAGTTGTGCACTGTTTTCAAACTTACATAGTTTAATTTAAGAAAAATAGCCAACAAGTATCATTTTACTGTTGGACATCTTGGAAAAAAGCCACCAAAATATTTGCCACCTTTTTGTTTTGTCAGAAATAAGGGGAATGCTTAACATATGCTGTGATGTCCTCTTCACTGACTGGGAACACTGTGAAGAGAATCAATGACTTTCATGAAGTCGTGCGATGATTTATTTTAGCATTTATTTTTTAACATCGCATAGCTATAAATTGTATGCATTAGGAAAGGAGATATTCTAAAAATTAAATTCTATGGGAGATGAAAAATTACGTATGGGAAATTGAGTCTGATATTTGTACCATAGAAAAATTATCCAAAGCTTTAATGCCTGGGACTGTACCTTCTGTGCCTTGACCATAACTAGCACTTCCATATTACAACCAGAAACACAAAAGACAACCTAAAAATATTGCAATGAGACAACAAAAGAAAGCATCTTAGCTGTGAACACCTGTTTGTCCCGTGGATCTGTTTCTCCACCTTTTCTGCTCTTGGTGTGTCAATTGGCATATTGGGAACTGGAAGATGACCTACCCGTAGTCTTTATAGAGTATATTTTTCTTGTTCTCACTAACTAGCTGGATTTTTTGAAGGGATAGGTAGCACACACAGTATTTCAAATTAAGAGAGGGAAAGCAACCTACCCAGTGCGAGTAAACGTAGCTGTTCCTGGTGCATCTTCAGTGAGACTTGCTTTCTGAAGTGCAGGCTGTTGTGCCAGGGCAGATGTGGAGTCTGGGAAATTTTCCAGAGAAATCATTAAAAAATGAGGTTCTTAACAATAGCTGCTGTGTTTACCTATTTTTCTTTCTCAAACTGTCAGTAGCAGCACTGAAGACTGCACTGGATGATGAACTAAGAGGATAAACCACTCGCAGAGGAGCACTGAGGCAAACACTGTGTTTTCCAGTACACTTAAACCTTTTCTTAGCAATTTCTAGGCATTTTCAGAGAATAGAAGAATTCTTTCACTGCTACTGTGCCATTTGACTCTGGGCAAACCAGCCACATTCTGGAAAACTGATAGTTTAGGTTTTTCCTGTGACATCTGAGAAATGACGCAGTGGGAGTAATTACGTGATTGCTGCTGGTACTGATGAGATGTCCCTGCCTGGCTGGTACTGCTAATCTATTTTACATTATCTTCTGCTTCAGGAGAAAAATCATGCCTAAACTGAGGAGGAAGATGTTAACGATGACATAGCCTCCAGCATTTTGTTTGTGACAACATCCTACTGATGATCATGTTGATGCAGATGGTGTCTGTCAGGTGCCACTTTTAGATATTTCTGAAGAACTGCATGGACAAACAGGCAGAGGGTGGATAGATGCCACTCTTCATTGTGCTTCTTTGGAAAGATCTTTGAAGAAAATCCAAATAATCTTGTTTTAAATAAGTTGTCATGGTTTAATCCCATGCAGGTGCTTGTGCAGTTCTCCGCTTTCACCCCAAGAAGGACAGGGAGAAGAGNATGGGTTGGGATAAAGAACAATAAAAGAACAAGGAATATAATGACAACTATAATAATAATAGTAAAAGAATATATAAGATAAAGTAATGCAACACACGTCACTCTCACCACTCAGTGAATTGTTTGCCCAGCCTGTCCTGAGCAGTGATTGTGGATTTCTGACCCCCAGCCAACCCCCATTTATATATTAAGCATGATGCCCATGGCATGGAATATTCCACTGGTCATTCCATTGTTCTGTCTATGCTCCTTCTCAGCTTCTATGGGAAGCCGAAAAAAGTCTGTAACTAGTATAAATATCACCTAGCAACAACTAAAACAACATGTGTTTTTGACATTTCTTTCATACCAAATCTGAAACACAGCAACCACTAGAAAGAAAATTAACGCTACCCCAGCTGAAACCAGGACATAAGTGGTTGAGAATTTCCTTCAAGGTTAGAGACTCTTGTAAACCTACCTCACCTGTTTGTAATGCTAAGAGTTTTTAAAAAAATATTTGAGAATTGCATTACATGCAGGAGATTCTGTTAAGAGGGATTATTTTAGCTGGTGGGATAGGGAGCTACAAAAAGCCTACTCCAAATTAGCCTGATATCAAGATTTGGCAGAAGCGTAAGGTTGATTGGGAGCTACTTTTCCCCTTTCTTAGGCAGCCAGCATGTGCGTAAAAACTGAACCTAAGCAATTCATAATAAACAGGGCTGCAATGACCTTGGACTAACTAATCAACATTGTGAATGAAGCATGATTGCAGCTTTGATATTTTATGGTTTACAAAATCAAATACTGAAGTAGGAGAAATATTTGTGATAATTGCAATTTTACAATTTCAACTACTTTTAACTGTAAGAATTAGTGAAAATACTTCTCTGAACCCACCCTAATATCCTGAAGGCAAAAAACCAGGAAAACAGACTTCTCTGAACATGACAGGGATTAAATACTAACAAGATAGCATTAGCACCACTCTGTATCTTTCCAGTCCAACACCTGGAATTATTCACGGCAATAGACAATGTTGTAAAATATGATGGTAGTAGTTATTTAACTGTAAGACTAATGTGCAACAGTAAACCTCCATCACAGGAGATCTTAAAACTTTTAATAATTATTTCATGGCTGTAAATGGCAATGGCATTAACACCTAGAATGTTGCTGCTGCAGAAACTCTTAATTACCCAAGTGATGCTGTCAGTATTCATAACTGTTGGTGTTACTTATTCTCTTACTATTGGCTTTTCCAAGCTAAAATCCAATGCCTAATTTCTATTCTTCCCTGACTACCACACTGCCAAGGCCAAATTGTTTAGCAAGCTAAACATTCTTATCCGGACTCTGTTCAGTGCCAGTGCATAAATGCATTTCATTGCCCATTTTCTCTAGCAGAGAATCTAAGCTATGGGGGAAGGAAAAGAAGTATTCTAGAGAGACAAAGCTGGGTTTTTTCCCCCCACTGTAGCATAGTATTAGTTTTGAATTATGTCTTCTCTTCCTTTGTTGTTTATATAATACGGAAAGGTTTGTAACTATTCATAACTTTTTAAAAGAGCCAAGTGTTGCAGATGAGTATGCATATATTATAAAAGGAGCCCCTGTTCCATACTGCTAAAGCCTCATGTCATGTTCTGGAGCCGTAATTCCCATGACGATATATTTTGTTTGCATATTGTACCATGGTAGAAAATAAATTCTCTGATTCATTTACAGAAGAACATTTTTAAAATATTGTGAGTTGTAGTAGATGACAGTTGTTCTCATTCGTCCTTGTTTACTTCTTTAGGCACTAAAAATGCACATAAAAAGCACCCAGTCTTCGGCAAAATTTAAAGGAGCAAAGATAACTGTGATAGGAATAGCAATTCAGCACGGTGGCTGAGTTGGGGATGAGTAGGGTTTGGAAAACAAGGACAAGATTCAGCATATGATGTGGAAATTTAAGCAGAGGCAGAAGCAGAAGTAATGAAGCTGAAGGGTAACTTTAGCTCCAGTGGAATCAACAGAGAAACATATGTTGGTTTCAGTAGACCAGCATTTGACCAGATGTGATTCATGTAGTTTTTGCAGCTGTTTTCTGTACAGATCAAAGTATGAAAAAATGACTATATTATTAAAATAGAGCAATAAAGAATAAATGATCCCTATTTGCTGAAGTAACGCCTAGAATAAGGCATAAATCTAAAAAAATACAATGACACACAGGACCCAGATGCTTTCTTTAGGATAATGCATGTGGTGTTGAGCAGAAGAAATGGTGAGGAATTGAAAGAAATTATACTGAAAGTGAGTATCAGAAAGTACTTCTAAGGGTTAAAACAGGAACTCACTTTTGATGACTTCACAATGGTGAAGGGAGGGTGTTTGCTGTTATGTAGAGCTTAACAGATCAGTCCAAAGCATTTTCATTTTCCTGTATGCTTTCTCTCTTTTCTCACTCATCAGTTCCTCCTAGTCATGACACACCAGAAATCTGGTGGATTATTTTTCAGTCTTTTTCAAGACTTTGTCTTATACCTCCCCAACCTGCAACTTCTTTTTTTTAATCCTGCTCTTAATGTTGGTTTACTTTATCATCTTAAATTTAAGTAATATACTCTTTAGGATAGCAACCATTCTATACAGCTTTTAGACTGTTTCCCATTCTCTCTTCCTTAGATCACCAGTTTGTATCTGGTTGTTTACATTACATTTACATCCTTTCCTCCTCTTTTTAACAATGTTTCCTCCCAAAAGTAAGGTTGGACTTCTGTTGCTTTTCCCATATATCTTTGGGTATCAAAAAGGGAAATAAGCATTACTAATCCCCCTTGGTTAAAAATATGTACAAAAGAGCTGAGACCTGTTTTCTTGAGAAACTCCCTTGTTTCTTTTCAAGACACCTTCTCTCACTTTTTGGGAGCCTTCCTCAGCCCAGTCTTCAAACATTCTTCTTTGCCCATAAAACTCAATGACAACATGCTCTTTTGCTGCTTGTTCTTATTGCAACAACCAAGGCTGGCCAACGGGGCAGACTTCCTCTCATGGTCTTTGATCAACCAGTAGCAGTTTCTAGGATTTTAAATCTCTTGCCTCCCACAAGTATCTGTTTTGTTTCAACATAGCTTCCTCTTACAGGACCTTCTTTTAAGTCCAGTCCCCCTGGACATCCTGCCTGAATATAGCGGGCAGGAAAAGGTCAGTCTGTGCCTCTGTTCCAGTGGAGCAAGCTTTTTTTTTTTTACTTCTTTTTCCTTTTAACAGATACATAGTATATTTTGATACCTCGAAATCAGTTCCCGATTTCTGATGACCATTCTCCCAAAAATGTAGTAATTTCATTGCTGACAACATTCATTCACTACATTGTTGTAAAACCTAGTAAATATGCAATATAAGTAGTTGTAAGTGCAGCCGAAGTAATGATGCTTCATTTTATATTTGTGCTTTGACATAAATTTCCCTTATGGTTTCTCTGATACCAGAAAAAGGCAAACTTTTCCTAAGGTACTTCTTCTCTTCCTGGTTTCTTATTTTAATGAAATCTTTGGGAAAGTTAATATACTTGAGACCTTTCCTCATTTGCAAATGTGCTAGAATGCCCCGAGGGGACTGAGAGACAGACACATGTACATACTGAGATGCTATGAGCTTGCTTTCTTTAAGATCCCGAACTAAAACCAGATAGGATCAGACTAAGAAGCA
The DNA here is from genome assembly GCA_013398295.1 of Chionis minor. Taxonomy (NCBI): domain Eukaryota; kingdom Metazoa; phylum Chordata; class Aves; order Charadriiformes; family Chionidae; genus Chionis; species Chionis minor. Next base: position 7,978 of record VZSF01000138.1, read on the forward strand.
TACCTGATTTATTATACACCTGTGAGTATTGGCCATTCAAGATTGATAGATCCAACTGTTCTTACAAGGAATGCACTGCAATGCTCAGTTGACCTGAGCCACTGGGACAGTCAGACAGTCTGCTCAATGTACGTTTGATGTTGAGTTGCTCTGTACATAAGCTGCAGTCATTTGTTTAGGATTCACAGAAACAGCACTATCAGAATTTAGTAGATTACCACCCAAAGCAGTACTTCATCCACACATACTGGGGAAGCTGTTAGGTACAGATTAAACAGGTTTTCTCATTTCCTTAAAAGTCTCTCTAAGTCCCATATGCAAAAAAATTCTTTAGTCACACTAACTGGACTTCGAGTCACACCAGCAGTGTGGGCGAACTGTAATTATTTTAGGGCCCCTTATATAACATTAGCAGGGTAATTTACTCCTTGATAGGCCATTTTACAGTTTACAGGAAGTAAAGACTTGGGCTAAACAGCAATACTACTGAAAGTTTTAGTTTTAATTAAATTATTGAAATGGTATAGTCACCACCGTGGTCATTATTATGCTTTATATTATGAAGCTTCCTTATAACATTATGGTTTATTCTCCATACTGCAGCACAATGAGAAAGACTGTTAAAATGCCTTTATAACATTATAATTGTTTCTACAGCCGTGGAAGTCATGCCAATTTAATTATATCAATTTAGCTGAAATAGTACCACTCAATGACCAAGCTTTGGCTGTGGCAATCTGTGTGATTTGCTTCTGTATGATTTACTCATACTGTGTTAATAGGAATTTTTTGTTTTGTCTGAATTTAGTGTTTGGTTTCTTTTTATTTTCTATTCATTCATGAGTTAGCACACTTATATGAGTAAAGTTTTGAGATATTAAAGGCTGTCCAAAGAGTTATCCGTGACAGCATTTAGCATGAGCAGGAGCAAACCTCCTTTGTTTGAGCTGTTTTCTCTTTTTTCTTTTAGTAAGAGGACTCAAAAGAATTTATTCTACAGACATGATCCATGTATAAAGTTTGTCAGGTTTTTATAATTTTTATTTCAGGAAAAACAAATTGTTTGATTTCTTAGAAATTAGGTGTCTTGTAGAAGGCTGTCTTTCTTTGTTGGTTTGGTTTGGTTTTTTCCCCTCACTCTTTCTTGGTCTTTCTGAGATACGCACCTTGAAATTCAAGAAATTGTGGGAGGGATTGTACTTGAATTGAGTCTAAATCATATAGTGGAGGTCGTCTTCCCACTTCTAAGACAGTGCACCTCCCACAGAAGTAATCAGTTAAGCTAATCATAGCTATTGAAGCATCCTTTTGCTGACAAGTCCATTTGTATAACCTTGTTAATGTAGTCACAGTAACTTTTTTATTCTATCACAGCATTATTGACTTTGCCTGACAAATAAGACTAACACAATTTTTGAAGAACAAAGATATTTTTCCTAAATCATAGGAAAGTGAATCTTAAAACAGCAATGTACTAATATAAGAATAAAAATAAGAGTTATACCTCCATGAAACATAATACTAGCATTACGAGTTGCCCTCATATGGAACAATATGCCATTCCTCTCATTATATAGTACCACCTGAACGTGCTCCATTCTGGAAGTACATTCCAAGAAAGCTCCTTTTGGGATGTAGGAGGGCATCATTCTATGACAGAGCCTTGCAGTTCAATTGTTTAATTTCTGCCAGTCACTATTTAAAATTACTTAACGTGTAAATGTTAACATAATCTGTAACTGACATTTAGATATTTTTTCCTACATTTGTCAATCTCTCATCACATCTTTTTTAAAGTTGAATTAAATAGTCATCTACATTTTTAAAGTAGTTAATCTGAATTACTATGAAGTGTCACTTTTGACTTAGGAATTTAATGGTGGCCCTAGAAGGTATTACTGACTCACGGTGACTTCAGCAGCTGCTCATTCTGCTATCAAACAGGAGAGGGGTAGCCCTGCCATATACACTTGCATAAACTGTTTATTAAAACCTCAATCAGTGGAATTATTTCATAGAAGCATAGAATCATAGAATGGTTTGGGTTGGAAGGGACCTTTAAAGATCATCTAGTGCAACCCCCCTGCACATGGGCAGGGATACCTCCCACTAGACCAGGTTACTCAATGCCCTGTTCAACCTGGCCTTGAACACTTCCAGGGATGGGGCCTCCACAACTTCTCTGAGCAACCTGTTTCAGTCTCAAATTTAAAACTACACCAACAAAGCATCCAATCCACTGTGCCATTTCTGAAAAGAAAGTGGAGCAGTGTTATTGATTATAGGATTAGGATTTCTTTTCCATGAATATGTTTTGTGGCTTCCAGCACTCAGCAGCCCGCAATACCTCCAACAGGGAGAATTTGCTGGAAAGTGAATGGCAACAGATTTGAACAGCAACCTACAGATTTTACCTCTCTAAAATACAGTACAGTAAAGTTAGTACAATTTTACAAGGCTCATGCTTTCTGAACTATACCAATAAAAATAATTAATAAAAAATAACACTTCTTTATTTTTTCCTCCCAAGTAGAAGCTAAATTTAATCAAGTGTAACAAGTTAATTGTAAATTTTTCAGGATCTTTTGAAAACCAGGTAGCCTTTATCATAAAGTTTTGTAAAAGAAACTGTAACTGCACATCTAACTTCAGGCTATGAGTTCCGTAAAATCATATGAAGGGGAATTTTAAAGGTGACATCTCAAAGATTTAATGTTTTTTTTCAAATTTTGTACCCATTTCAGATGATGACTTTCTAAAATGCTGTGAAATAATTGTAATATTTCTGTATTTCTGTAAGAAATAGACCAGTAGCAGAATTATACAGTAACATATTCTAGAGGATATTTAAAGCTGTGAAATCAGATCAGATCTCTCCTTAGAAATCCTCCTTTTCATGAGTTTCTAACTAGGCCATATTCTTTGTTCAGAGATAAACCTTGAGACATGTGGTCTTTTTAATACTGGTTTTTAGTACTCTTACTGTGGAAGTGCATTTTCAGCTGAAAAATTGCTTCCTTCCCAATGCATTTAAAATGAAACAGAATGTGAAGATTGAGGGTTTTTTGTTTGGGTTAGGTTTTTTTCCATTAGGTTATTTAAATTTTCCATGTTAGGGTCATAAGTCTTTACTGTGTAGTATTCGCTTTTCCTGTTGGCAAGAGAAAAGTTCAGAAATAACGATTTCATTTTTTAAAAGGATTGTTACATTCAGATGTCTGCAGATGTTTGCCCTGTTTTCTAACTTGCAATAGTAAGTGCTCTCTCCCCACAATGTGCACGTTGTGCAAAGACGTACCTGATTACATGCTATGAATGACTTAATGCCCTCCTTGTGTTTGCATGAGTATTGGATGTTTTTAAAAAGAAAATATCAAGTTGCCAAGATCTATTTTGATTCCAAACAGGAAAGCAAAGTTCAGTGGAGGGCGGTGAAGGCATATCAATTTTCTATGTGGGTACATTGATGAGCCTTTGTCGTTAGCCACCTGTAGCTATCCAGTCATCTCAGATCAGTCTGGTTTATACCAGTGGTGTTCCCTGGCCTGGACTTAGGTTAAAAGGAATCTAATTCAAAGCTGTCCAAAGTTCCTGAGGGTCTCTACTACCAGTGGCTGCTTGGCTGCATCGCTGCTATGCATTTTAAGTTTAAAACCAATTCCTGGAATGTTTAGATCTAAAGCCTTGCGATGTTATAAATGTGAAGACATGAAAGTTATCTACAAGTACCGAGCAGGGATTAGCATTTGGTGAGATTTTTCCCATTGTGTTTCCTGATCCCTAGCCCTGGTAGACAGCATCCAAATAGACCGTGTTGTGGTGTTTTTCCCAGGCAGGACTGGTTTCTGCTCTTCCCCACAGCTGCTGTCACCTGAGCTGGCGCTGCTTTGATGCCCACAGACGTGCAGCCTCTGCCCAGCCGGCAAGCAATTAAAGCTGACCCATCCCTTCTCATCCAGCCAGCCCTCAGCAGAACTTTAAGAAGCAAAATTGTTGTTCAGTCTCTGGATCTGAGAAGAGGCAATTACTGAGACAGCAGAGGTGGGGAAGTCTGTGAGGGGTGAGGAGCAATAAGAGGCAGGAAACTTTCTCCCGTCCTACTTAATATCTCCAAATCTCAAAATTTCCCCACTTTATCCTATCTACCCTCTCCCCCCAGACATGCTCAGCGCTGGATTTGTCTATATCTTTGCTGCTTAGCACTCTGACATTAGCTGGCTGGAAGCAAGGAATAAGCTAAATGTAAGCATCTATTGTCATCCTCCTCCTCTTCCTCTCACAGAGGCTGAAAGGGAAATTCACCTTTAAAAACATATTCTTAAAACAGCATCAGTTACACCTTAGAGTAATGTTAACATGCAGTACAGTTACCTGCAGACTGCTTTCACAGACTTAACTAGAGTTTTACAGCAAAATATGCCATGTTTTTGTTCAAGGAAACCTTCCTCTCTGCATCAGGGCACTACACAACCTTGTAAAAGACATACTATACTGAAAAGAAATTCTTTATTATCTCCCAGATGTACACAATTAGGCTAGTAAGAATATACTCACATCTTCTTACCTTTCTCATCCTTTTCCTAGTGCCTTTCTTGCTGGCCCCAATCCAGCAAATATATGTAGATCCCTAATGTCAGTGGGATGCTTGTTGAAATTAAGATGTACGCATGCTTGTCGAGTCAACTCTGTAGCTTTGTAGACTGTTCAGACTTTCAGCTCCCTTCTGGAGTCACGCTGACATCCTCATATCCTGGCTGGATAAAACTGGCTTTTAAAACCAGTTTTAAAACTAGAATCACAAAGTGAAAATGCTAGTTACATTAGTAATTACTATTGTTTATTGTAAAGATTAATGTTCTCCAAAGTCTATTGGACTTTGTAGGTATTCAGCAGCTTGCAGGAAAAGTCCTTGTATTGGCAACGTTTTGATTATTTTTTCCCTCTGGCAAACTGAAATATTTTTTTTCTATTATATTTGAGGAAGTTCTTTATGTAGTTGTCTTGATTTTGTACATTAAGTGTAAGTATGTAAACTGATGTTAATATTACTTGTTCTTTTACAGTTGTGTCCTGCTGTCATTCACAACTCCATCAGCATACCTAAAAACTGATTACTGTTCTTTTGTCTGTTAATATTATTTTAAATTTGACAGCGAAATGAAACTATCATTTCAAATATCAATATGCTCTCATTTCTTTGCAGTGGTCTCATTTTGTTCTTATTTGTTAGAGCAGGATATATTAAAAATTGCATGATGACAAATTACAGACAAGTCTGTGACGTTAAGGAGTGAATGGATCATTAGGCTTCTCTGTGGCTTTATTCATCTCTTAAAGTGATCGGATTTGTATAACATCCGTTAACAGGACCACTAAGTAATCCATTAGACTTGACGTTCCTGAGAGAGGTTTTTTAAAGTTCCCTCTTGAATTAAAAATACTTTTCTGGGGAACGTATTCAACCATATTTATTAAAGGAACTTTTGTGAGAAATTTCTTCAGAAATAAAAGAATATGAGTAGACATAGCACCTCATTCGTTTCCTTTGGCATGACACACATGAAAATATCCAAAAGGTACTGGACACCACTAGATCCTTCTCATTAATCTTGTCAAAAGAACTTGAGAAGTTCGGTTATGTCTCATCCCAGGAAGTGTTCAAGGCCAGGCTGGGTAGGGCTTTGAGCAACCTTGTCTAGTGGAAGATGTCCCTGCCCATGGCAGGACGTGTGGAACTAGGTGATCTTTAGGGTCCATTCCAACCTAAACCATTCTATGATTCTATGATTATGATGAGTGTAGACCTGTTATAGAGAGAGTATGTCAGAGAAAAAGGGGTCTTTGTTTCTGAAACAGTCTTCTGAAAATGTGAAAATGACTGGAAAGGACAAATGAAAACTCTTTTGTGTGAATGTCTGAGAGTTATTGAGGTTTGAAGGTGGATTAGGCTGCATATTAAATTAATATGATTAAGGCCAGGGTACAATGCATTGCTGAAGGAGATTGTTAATGCCGCCTTTGACCACAGTTGACAGTTGTTCTCAGGTTGACACTGTTGAGTCATTAATCTGGTAAATATAAATATAAATGGTAAATAAATGATAATATAAAGGCAAATATAAATATGTTTACCCTTATTTTATATATTTATATAACTATATAAATATATATTTGCTGCATGTACATAAATAAAATACAAAATATTCATATATTTATATATTCACGTAAATATGTAAAATATTTTAAAGAACCTAAAATGTGGTGTAACGCCTATAGTCAATCTGAAATTAATAATTAAATAAATCATATTAACAGAGCTCTGCTACAGCAGATTCTTTTCTGTATTCATCGGTGTTTCAGTACCTCTGCTAGGAGAGGGAGAATTTCAGATTTCATCATCTGAACTTAACGTTTCTATAGGAACTGTCTTTGCTTTTTTAAAATGTGGATCAAATTCATTTTGGAGACTGTTGTTGCTCCAGCAGAACGCAAGTGAGGCCTGTGATTAAAGGAATGCTGAGCTAAAGCCAAGGCCACTGGCAAACAGCACCAACAAAACCTGAGGGCCTGGCAAGAATATGATGACCTGATATCACAGAGAAGAAATACAGAAACGAAAAGTGTCATGAGGAAGTGTATGTTTCTAGGAGCATCTTGTGCCTCATTAACATGAAAATAGTAAGAAAATAGGCCCCTAACAGTTGAACACACTTCGGCTGCTTCTTGCATCTTATCTCAATTTGTATTCTGAGTCTTCAGCAGTTCAGATACTCACTTCTTGGCAACCTGTTATTGGCAGACAGTTTTACTCAATGAGCTGTACAGGAGTTCACGCGAAAGTCGCAGTGAATTAGCACATCTTTCTGGTTGCCCTTTGCACACACTATAAAATAGAAATTTAGATCTCCTGAGAGAAGTTCCATGAAATCATGCAGCCTGATTTAAATATCAATAAAATTGATTATTCCTTATGAACAGTGTCTTTTAAGATTTTGGGGTGCGCTTGAGTCATTCTCTTTCATCAAACAGTTAAAAAACAGTTGGTCCTTTCCTATACTCCAACGGATCCATGATTGTCCAAGACTACAGTACATGGTGCCCTGGATAGCCATGATCTGAACTGGTGATGCAGATGCTCTCCATCTAGATTCCAGCACAGCTTTAAGAAAAGCAGCAAACAATGCAAGTTACAGCTCAAAGTGGAAGTGCCTAGCAGCAGAGCTCATGATTTTTGAAGCTTTTAGTCTTGAGCTCACTTTCTGTAATGAGCCAGACTTCTTATTGTAATCTCATGTCCCTGGGAATAGAGGCTTTAACAAAAATGCTGAACATAACCAGACTTGCCATAAAACAACAAAAGTTGGCAATATTGTGAGCAATTGCATTGCTGCGAGCAAGCAAAGCAGAGAACACAACAGCAGTTGCTTAAACTGGCCTATTAATCTTTAAAAGTGTTCCTGGATGCAGGTAGGAACATTCTGGTTAGTCTCAAAAGAGAGAGTTATTTTTCTTGTTGGAAATTTTAACATTCAAGTTATTTTTCAAAAGTCTTTTTATGGTACTTTTTAATGTCATTGGAGTCTGGTACAGTCCCTTAAATTTAGGACCCACTCTCACGCATTTATCTCCAGCGTAGCATTTATCTCCTTATATAGCAATAGCTGTTATGGTATTCTTATAGTCGGGGCAGAGAGACAGAGCGCAGAACCCACCAGAAATTAAGGAAATTATTAAAATTAACTGTACTGTTATAGCAACATTGTATTCTTAATCATGCTTTTATCCCCATGCTTTCTGTTTCTTTACAACCACTGTGCACTAAATACAATTATTTGGATAATAATGAAGTTGAATCCCATTTTGTCTAGAGACTACATTGCATCTGTTCCTCATACTGGTTTATGTGGGCATTTGACATAAATTGTGGCTCCTATTTGCATACATTTCCTCATAATGTTAGAACTAAAACCCCAAGAAAGGGTTGATTTTGCAGGGTTTATCACATTAGGGTCTCCATGGGACAAAAGATAGAGAATTACAGAAGAACAAACAGTTTTAGTATCAGCAAGCCCAGGCAGACCTGTCCATTTTATGTGTAGAAATCCCACCAACATTCCAAAGGTCATCACAAAAGGTGGGTACTTCCTTAACCAATGTATTTGTTGAATGCTTAGAGGCTGTATACAGTGGTGAGGTACTTAGTCACATGAGTCTGATCTTTTCTGCTTTGGGTATCAATAAGTAAAATGTTACAAAATAGCATGCGAAGAGCTTTCTATAGCTTTTGAGGACCGTTTATCTTTGAGGCAAGGTACGTTAGTGACAAATTTTAATTTTATGATATATCAAATGTATGCATAACTCCATAGGGATCTCAGCAATTTTGTTCAAAAACAACAGCAAGAAAATAAAGTAAAGATGATAGGGTAAAATGTTCTCACTAAGACTCAAAATTGCTTTACATTATAAACTTCTTTTTCAAATGTTCATAGTTTTATGAACATTTCGGACAGATTTTTTTTATGGCCCATAATTGGAACTTTTTCACTTTTCCTTTTTTTATAATACCAAGACTTTTCCAAGCCTTCTTTTACCTTTCCTGGCTCTCTGCCCTGGGAAGTTTTCCTACAGCATTTGTGCTGGTGGCTGCCAGTAATGTTTCCAGTTCTTCTCTGTCTTGTCTTGATTCCTTCATTAGGTTTCTCTCTGCCCAACTCTCCAGCCTGTCCAGGTCACGCTGAATGGCAGCACAGCCTTCTGGTGTGTCAGCCACCCCTCCCAGTTTCGTGTCATCAGCAAACTTGCTGATGGTACACTCCATCCCTTCATCCAGGCCATTTGGACAGTCATGAATTCTTCGTGCTCATGTTGAACTTTCTATGACAAGTCATGAGTAAGGCTCATATTGATCCAGTCACCCTGTCTGAGGTTATTTTTTCCTTTGGGCTTAGAGCTTATGTCTGCCATAATGTGTTACCTCTCTGGGCTGTTTCTCCGACAGAGAGACTGCCACAAAAGGGAGGGAGACCAAGGAAAAGGCATAAGCCATGGGGCTGGGATTTGAGCATGGATATTGCCAAAGTTCAGAGCTCATCCTTAGGGGCAACAAGTTCCAGAAAACAGCCCGTTGGTGGTTCTTATGACTTGTTCTTGTGACTAATACTAACACTGCATGAAGGAGACAGCAGTACGCTTCTCTTGTTGCCTTCTTGCCTTCTGGCTTTCTAAAGGCATTCCACTTTGCTAGTAAGTTCAGTAAATCTAATTTTAAAATTGCAAGGCAGGAAACAGATCCCTGAGCATGTGGCAAATTAAACAATGCAGAGAAACTATTTTTATCATTTAGGTAGATCATCTGCCTGTTTTTCAAAAAGATTTCCAAAAGTTCTTTTGTTCACTTCTAAAAAATAAAATAAATTCTGACCACACTCTCTATAGCCCAAGGAGTAAAAGTAGTAAAAGAAGGAGAAGACTGTACTACCTAACTCATACATCTTTTTTCAGGGGAGTGGAGGGGTGGGGGGTGGCCTCTAGCCAAATGTTTAACAAGTGTTGTGGTGTAGATTGATTGAGAAAAGAAAATAGCTTGAATCAGTATAACGTTCTAACAATAGTTATTCTTGATATGGAAATCCTTTCCTGTAGTCATGGTCCAATGTCATGGTTACAGGGTTTGCTCAGTCTGTGAACATCTTATCTCAGTGAGTGGGAACCGTGAACCTCTAACCACACCACCCAAAAGTGACTTTGCCTCTTTACCTCTTTTAACCACTCTTAGCCTGTGATGCTGGGGTTTCTTCATGGTCTGTGTCTGAAGATCTTGATATTATGAATTTTCTTTTTTAGTGGTAATTAATTCAGGTGTATCACATGGTTCCTCTGGCTTAGTGTGCATTGAATTTGCTACCATGAAGAGGTTTGAGGATGAGATACTGACTGTATTATATTTTCAGCAGCCACCTGAACCTAGAGATCTTCCCTGGAAGCAGCATGGTTCATTGTTCCATCCCATTAGCAGGAATGTCACAATTATTGAGTAGGCTACCTTTGATCTCTAGCTCATGGGCCAGGTAAAAGCCATTTGTGTAACACTGAAGCAATAGTTTAAATTAAAAACATACAAACAAAAGATTGAGTCAGTAGTCAATATTCAAAAATTATCATCCCAAGCAAGAAAGTGTGCGAGCTAGTGACACAAGTTTCCCATTTAACAATGGACTTCAGTATTATCCGCCCAGGCCTTCAAAACCAATTAGTTCAGCGGTAGTGAGGGGAGATGGAGCATAACGGGCCACACACAGACCAAGCTGGGATCAGAACCTGTGGTTTCAGGAAATAACAGGGTGGAAAACTAAGGTTCTGCTGCCAATAGGGGTCTTCGGCTAATAGCTGATGCTCATGCTTCAAAGTACTTCTGCAATTAGAGCAGGTTTTGTTAACACTGGAACGCGTCATTTGTACCTAATGAGGATTAATGTCTACTTGAAAGCAGATACTAAGGCATGTACGTGTCCCTTGTCCATGCCAACACCACTGCATCTTAACTGCAAGCTTAATTGGGTGTAGGAAATTACAAGGACATGTACTGGGTTTTTTCTCCCATTATGTGTATTATCTTTTATTACCTATTGACCAGGTGTTTGATTGAAAATCTTCTCTCCTCACTGGTAAAAACAAAAACTGGATAGCAAGTCAGAGCTAGAGCATCCTTTTTACTCTTAAGAAAAGGGATGGGAATATTTATTTTCTCAGCCTAATTAATGTTTGTTTATAATAAACATTATAGTATGTGTCAATAAAATAAAAAGTGTTAGGAAGGGCTAGGTGTCACACAAGCAACAATAAAGTCAAGATCTCTAGCATTATGCTTTGCCAGGCCTTTATGCTCTTTCATCTTTCTGTGAAATTTCAAGTGTTGACTGCTGTCTCTTGGAGAATACAGTGCTTCTCCTCCATCCCACTCAACACGCTAAAGTCTTTTTTTCAGTTTTCCCCAGAGTCTACTTTTCAGATACTAACAAGGAATGAAATAAATATAAAATATAGTAACATGTCCTAAAGCAGAAACGTACAGTGAAAAAAGAATATTTCTGCAATGTGTAATCATCATGTCACAGCATAATATTTGTTTGTTATACAAGGCAGTCTTGATGTCTTGGGTTTTTTCCTGGAGTTTTAGTGTCTTTTTGTCTTGACATCTGATGATTTTAGTTAGTCTTAATTTCACATTAATTTTTTGTGGTGTTGTTATAGGCACTGTACATAAAGTATACACAAATAAATGAAAAATATCATCCTTATTATTGCTCTTTAGTTTTAAAATAAACTGTGTTATGCTATTTTCTGTTAAAATTTATCTATATTCACCAGACAAAAATAGAATCATAAAATCACAGAATGGTTTGGGTTAGAAGGGACCTTCAAAAATCAGCTAGACAAACCTCCCTGCCATAGGTGGGGACATCTTTCACTACATCAGGTTGCTCAAAGCCCCGCCCAATAGGAAGTGTCCACTTGAAACCAAATGTAGAATTCAAGCAGATGTAATGAAATTAAACGTTATCTCCAAGCACTTAGAAAACAGTATTATTTGGACTTAAAGGGATTACATCTCACCTAAAAGAAAGCAGCTGCCATAGCAATGATTTCCAGTAATGATCAAAATTAATCCTTGGGCTGACAGCCAACACAAATCCCATACACAGTTTAAAAGCTCAAAAAGCCATAGACAGTTTAGTGGGATTCTGCATCAGTAGAATTGTGATTATTGGGCTGATCTCATGCTCAGGAACAAACTTCTTACCACAGACTGGAGTATTGCTTCAGCACTGACTGAAAAAGTGAGGAGTGGAACACGGGATTTCCCTTCTCTGGGTCACTTCCATAAGTCCCACATGATTTTCCTGGAAGTCCTATTATTTGTGTTCTGCCCACTCTTTGTTTATGGCATCTGTCTGAGATGTTGCCAGCTGAGGAAGTATAGTTTACCTGCTGATATGTGGAATTAAAGTCAAGATATATGTCACGGGTCTGAAGCTCCGAAGACAGCAGTTTTCCATCAATGACTGAAATTCCAATTGTTAAACGAGTCCCAACTGGATTAATCAAAAAGCCTACTTGGTGTCTCCTGTGCAGAGCTTGAAGCTGAGTCTCTTGTTATGAAGCAGCAGCATTATTTTATAAGAAATGAACAGTTTACATTATATCACCTGCTGAAGATTAAACATTTTATAGGCATTTAATGTTTGCTCATAATATTGGAATATTGTACATGATCTTTTGGAAAACTTCAAGCATCTACTTCTACTTTCTGAAAGAACTCTTAACTTTTATTAAACGTACAACTGAATAAACCACTTGGGCAGCAGCTTTTCCACCATGCACAGGGTTTCCAAGCACGGAATTAAAAAATACTGAAACACTTCCAGCAGTGCACTGATATTTAAAACTTGTACAGACAGGTGAAGAGCCTTTGAATTTTCTATACTTCTGTAAATGACGATAAAGATACAGGTTAATTTTTTAACACCTGGCACATTTGACTCACTTTATAGATTAAGAATCTCCAAGACGTTAGAAAGGAGTATGCTTCAGCTGCTGAAAAAAAAAAAAAGGAATTGATTTTTGTCAGGCTTTCTTTTATTGATTGGCAGCTTAACATTTATCAGCTCAAACAGCTTAAGGCTGCCATTTTGTGAAGTGATATTTTAGAGGTCAAGCTAATGCACCAGGTGGTTTTGTTTGCATTTTTAAAACTGATCTTTGCTGGGCCATCATTACCACTTTTACCTGCTTTGAGTACTCAGGACATAATACACACAGTGAAAAGTAATTATGAAAAGCTCTTCTCCTAGCCGTTATCCATAATTTCTGAATAATAAGTAAAAAAAAAAAAAAGCGTTGCAATGAAATTGCTTTTGGTTTTAATTGAAGAACTTATACTGCTGCTTCTTTCTCTCACTGCATCACCAGCAGCCTTGGAATATGAAACGTGTCTCGTGTTCATCAGTTTCTTAGTAAACAAGGTCAGAGGGACTTCTCTAAACATGACCATCAAATTAAGCATTTTTTTTTCAGTCTCCCCAGGTATGAAACATAACAGTATTCAAGAAACTAAATATTTTCCTTACAAGAGGGTTTTGTACTGACCGTATGCCAGATTCTTATATTTTAAACATGTTGGCAACATTTATCAAGCTGTTTCCCCATGCACGTTTACCATTTTTCTTTGCCATTGGCTGCAAACTAGCCAAGCGCAAACACTGAAGCAGGGCATAATAATCAAATATTAAAAATTAACCAAAAAAAAAAAAAACCAACCAAAAAATACCCTTGAGAGCAAAGCAAGCTGCGACACCAATGCCACTGACCTCACAATTTATTGCCACAGCTGTGGTAAAAGCGTTACCTCGTGATGTTTGATACACACTAACCCACATGGCAGATCTGTATTCCTAGTCAGCAAAGAGTTACTGAAACAGATGAGAGTGAGTATGTGTGTGCTGCTTGATAAATGGCATTTCTTGCAGTTGACAATTGTTAAAAGCACTCGATAACACTGTGCAATCTCTGGCATTGTTGCACAGAGAAAGCCTTGTCTGTTTCCTGTCGCTGTATATTTATAATTATATTTTCATTAAACTGAATTTTCTGTCAACTTCTGATTTATCAAGTCATTTTCATGTTGCAGCTGAAAATTTTCTAAATCAGTATCAAGGAATGACATGAAAAGTCAAAAGATGAATGCCTCATCAACTGTAAATAATGTTCCAGCAAGTCTGCATTTTGAGGGTACAGAATTTGCGGAGAGCAAAGCAAGCAAATCACAAAGGCAGATTTCTTACTCCTAACTAGCAGTAACAGAGACTGGCAGGATGTAATTCACCTGTTAATTTTCAGGTGTGGCCATAATAAAGGCAATTAAGAGAGGAAAACAACAAAAGGGTTCCTGCAGCCAAAATCGGTACCCAATGTCTCTTTGGTCAGGATGAAAGCAAATGGCTGCAGATGGACTGAGAGGACAGGCTTTCAGAGTGGGATGCACAGGGCAAGTCAGTGTCATGGTGGCACTCACACACCGGTATGTGTGGAAACAGGAGTATTTTGTGGGCATACGTCTGATAATTTTGTACACGTTTTTTACAGCTACCTTGGAGCTGAGATGGGGAAACATGGAAATCTAAATCTGAATTAGTTATTTAAAGTAGCGCTACAACTCAACTCTCATTTATCTCCAGTGAGGAGGTTGAGGTTTGGCATTTAAATGTCATCCATTCGACTCCAGTGTATTTTACTGGAGCATGACCTGAAGACCTAAATCTGTTGGTAATTCAGATGAATTTTCCTGTTTGTACTTCATAGATAAGCTCTTAGAAAATCTTTAGTACATTAGTATGTTTGCCACTTTCACTGCTCCAAGTGGCAGTGGGGTGACGTTTGCTAAAATGTACAGACATTATGCGTACTGTGTGGGTTACAGTGCAGCCAGTACCCATTAGGGTAGATTTTAAGGCTCGATCAGACAAGCTGTGGTTGAGGCTGAAAATGATTCGAGTGAAAAGAAGTTACTGCCTGTATTTTAAACCCAGATCAGTTCACAGAAGCAGGTTTCTTCAATAAATCGAGAAGATGGCAGTCTACATGGGAGCAGAGGGGAGAAAATACAGCAGGGTGCTTGGCTGGAGACAACTTTTCATTTCAATCTTTGGCAGCTGGAACAGTCTGCCTGGCTGTGGTCCTATTTAAAATAATAGCTATAAATTATAGTTAATATTTTAAATAAATATGGTGGAAGTTTATTTGTCTCCAGTACCATGGGGTAAAAATGTCTCTGTTGCCTGTTAAAAAAATTAATGCTTAAGTGACATTCTAATCAAGGAAATTGCTTTTCAGTCTGTACGTCCGTGGAGGCGTAGGATATGCACTGTGTTTTGTGCAGGTATGCTGGTTCAGAATGCCTTATGCCAGAAAGAAGGTCCTATGCACAGTTACAAAATAAATGATAGATGTTTGCAATTTTCTTTCTCCCCTTTAATAGCCTACTTTCATGTTAAAATTACTGGAGTGAGGGGAAGGGCCTGTTATTTATCTCATTTTCCTTCTAATAATTGAAAACATCTTTTATTTCCCTTGCTTTACCTTAAATACCACGACGTTAGAGGTTTTCACGCTTTTTCCCTCCCTGTCTCCTAGGAAACCGATCTCATGACCTTTAACATCTCAATGCACCGCTCGTGGTGGCGGGAACACGGGCCCGGCTGCATACGAAGGGTGGTGCGTCCGTCTGCTCCTGGCATCCTAGAGGATTACTCCTACGTCTCCGTGACGGGCTGCATAATTGATTTCCAGTACCTAGAGGTCATTCACAGCGCTATCCAAATACTCCTCTCCGTAAGTTCCCATTTCCTCTGGTACTCAGACCCTGGCAGTCTTTTCCCATGCAGCCTGCTGCTGTTAGGTGTCTCTATCCTGAAAGAGGATAGCAGTTGATGGATAGCGGCACAGATTTTCAACTGTATTTAGAATTAGAGAATGATATTCACGTTATTAAAATGTGCACTGCTCTTTTCTTTCCTTATATCTTGTAAAGCTCTGTACAGGCATAGTCCCCATTCTGGTCTTTGCTGGGACAGGTGAAAACTAACTCAAGCTCTTGGCTCTCATTCATTGAGACATGTAGTGCAAAGGAGTGCAGACTTGTTCAAAATCAATTTGCCTAAATCTTTCCAAAGTTCATTATCAATGACAGTATTTATTCAGCCCTGAATGTAAATGTATTTTACATGATACTTGGCTAAGTTTGTTTCCAAAGTGAGATATAGATGTAACACTAAGAAAGGTCAGGGAAGTATTAGGAATTCAAATACTTATTTATATTTAACCATGTTATTTGTTCTTTCCGGGAACTCCATGTTATCAGAATACTCTACCGCCGTGACCCAAATTTTGTTGTTGCAAACCAGTCAAAAACTGCAAATACATAAAGTCATTATAAAAAGCCTGCAGTGCAGGCTGGTTGAGTTGCTTTGGGAGCAACAGCCCAGTCCTGGCCACAGTCTTTCCTCAATCTGATGGCTGCTTCTGCTTGTGATGAAAAAAGGTGGTTTGGCATGAGCTGTGTGTGATCCCCTAGAAGTGGTAGCTCTTTCTCTGCATCGCTGTGCGTAGTACGTAGCAACCAGCCCACCCCAAGCGGGTGCACAGAGGTCTGATACACCCCAGATGCCCAAACCTATTCTGAGAACATGAATGCCCATGACTCGTGGTCCTAACCATGGCCACCAGTGCTTGTCAGACAGTGGGAGAAGAGATGCAGTCTGCAGTCCACTCCTGCTAGTCAGGTGAGGTACCTTGTCTGAGCAACCAGAAAGGCTGGATATTCCTGGTCTGTTCAGTACTTCAAAATGTTTTACTAACTGACCGGTAAATACTGCCACTAGCAAATAAAAGTGATCTGCAAGACATATCTCACTCATTAGTATAAAAATAGTTGCAATTTTTTTTTTTACGTTTTTTCAAGATAAGGACATTTCTCTTTTGAAAGAAAAAAAGGTGTCTGTGGTTACATCTATCATCCTGTCCAACTGTCGAGAACAAAGTAGTTTAAAAGTTCAAGGTAATTTCTCTGCACTACTAAATGCCTTTTGTAAGATGCAGAGTGCTTTTTCCTTGCCACTGCTTTTAATCAAAATTTACTAAACTCACGTCTTACAGCAGTGATTAATGAATGAGCTTCCACTTGACAATCCAGGTCTGAATTAGTGCGCTTGGTTAGCACACTGGTGACATCACATGCACCTACACAAACCTTCTCCTGACTGTCATTCAATCAGGCAGCAAAGACTTTGAGTTAGGATCTATTCCAGTGAAGAAAAAATTACTTCTTTTGAGGCCCAGCCCTGTGTACATTATAACACATACTTTTTAACATTTCTGTTATAACATGTGTTAGAACATTTCTGTGAAAGCAGGCCTTGCAGAAGAATTTTTTTGCATCTGCAAAGCTTGACTGAATGCCCCTTCCCTACTCTTGTGGGGGCCTGACACTCAAAGCAGGTTGTTTCTGCCATGAACTCTTCATTTGCAGCAAATTCCCCTCACAATGCAGTGTCGTTCACTCTGCTTCACTGAACCCAGGCAAGGGAAACTGAAGCATGGTTGGATTAAAAGGAGAAAAACGTCAATATTTCCAGTACTTCCTCACTTCTGTAAGAAAAAGTGTATCGTGTTAGAAATTTTTCTAGAATTTTTGTGATGAGAAACAAATTTAGAGTTCAGCGGAAATACAGCTGATTGTTGAAATCAGTACCTCTTTTCTTCTGGATTTATCAGTGCAGTAGAGTTCAGGTTGAGATTTCCCAAATGCCAGGAGAACAAATATTAGTATTAGAGTAATAGACTAAAAACATTTAGTATATACAAACTAAAAGAAATATGAAAATGGAAAAAATTTAGAATTATGTGATAATTATAAAGCATAAGAGGTAGCAGGCCTTCCCTTTCTTGTGGAGTGACTGATTGCCTGAAACAATCATAAATAAATTGCAGTTACAATTCATTGCAAGTTCAAAATGGGCCAGGAACTTAGAAAGCTTGACTGTGAATTAAATAGTTGCCAGTTCCAGATACTGCTTTTGACTGATATACATGATATTAAAATTAAAATCAGAGATGTGAAGTAAGGGTTTCCTCTGGTCTTATTGTACTGCTATCCCATCTGTGACACGTTATGATTAACATGCTGTGAATCTGTACTTCAGTTTCCATTCTGAATTGTAATTTAGGCTTGTTTAATTTACTGTCACACAGGACACCACCTAGATTATCAGACTTGTTGCAGTTTCCTCCCATTTTCTGAGTACTGTTGACCTGAGGAAGTTTCTATTAATTTCTTATGCATAACGGCTTTCCTAATTGGGATACCAATTTCAATTGTTAGTTAAAAGGTCATTTAGGTTGTCTTTTTGACAGTACTGAAGAACTGTAGATCAGAAGATTCCTCTTTTTTTTTTTTTTCTTTTTTTCCCTTTCCTAGTAGCTAGTCCTAGAAGTAGCCTATTCCTTTTTGGACCTTACAACCTACTTAATTTTCATAACATTTTTATGTAGCAGTAGTAGTGTAACAAACCATTTTACAGTGTAACAAAAATTTTATTGGCATAACAAATGATTTTATCATGCTAACCCTTGTCCAAATGACTAGGAAGGTAAGCACTTCCATTTGGTAGGGGGTTAGAACCTCTGTAAGAAGAAATCCCTCCAGGGGTAAATATTGGATACCTGTCGAGATACATAACTCAATACCAGCAGTTCTCCATTTTTGAAAGGTGACTTTTTATTGGAATCTTTTTTTTTTTACTGGTATAAAATTTTTTATATGCACAGAATGCTGCAGCTCTGACTACGTTATACCCTGCTTCAAAGAATAGGCTAGACAGTCATTCATTTAATTCTAACACAGTAAGGTTCTCTTTGTATTTGCTTTATAGTAGTTTCTAAAAAAAGTATTTTTTAATAAAATCAAAAAAAAAAAGAGGTAACTTTGTATCTCATCCTGATTCTGGGTAGCTGTTGAAGTGATTGGGAGTTGAAAGTGTTAAGAATGTCTTTAAATTGGTGGAAAACAAGAAATATATGAGAGTGGGATGCAATTAATAGTAAAGAAGAAATATATTTAAATCATGTGTTTAAAATCTGCGTTTATTTAATGTGTAGGTCACAGTACGTATTATTTTTATGAAGAAATCCTTCCCCACAACACTTTGCATTTTAAAATGCAAAGCAGATCATCTTTACTGAAACCTGAATTTTTGGAGAACAAATGCGTATTACAGTCAAAATGGTGACAGCTTAGCAACTTTGAGAAAGGCCCTTCATACAGGGCCTTTTTTCATTTGAGAATAGATAGTGCAGACTGAGAATATTAAATACCAGGTAGACGCTGGTTTTAATAGCCTGAGATTTAAAAAGTTCTCCAAGTGCAGCCAGTTTTCTATTAGACTTTGAGCCTAATGTCACACTAAGCTTGTCCACAGCTACACTGTGAAGCAGAGACCGCCCCCCCACCCCCAGACTCGAGTTCACCAAGATAGCTGTGGAATTAGCAGCTGTATAACTTCAACGGTGCTGAAAAAGCAAAATGAATTAATTTTGGCAGAACAACAAGCTGACGCAACTGGACTGCTTCTGGGGATGGAAGCTAATACTTTCTCACAACACTGCATTGTACAAGGTGAGAGTAACTTTCCATCTGGGTCACATCGCATTCCTCTTCACTTATAGAAGAGCCATACCTAACATCTAGAACTATGAAGGAGGGAAAAAAGAAAAAGAAAGAAAGAAAGAAAAAACCCTAAACCTAAAAACAGGCAAAACATTCAAGCTGTTGATGTTGATGCTGACCGAATGCAGGATATTTTGAAGAAAGGCAGCTCCATCTGCTGCATCTCATAAGTGTCAGTTACTGTAACCTCCAGGTGACTGCTGGACCTACAGATGAGTAGACTCACAGAAAAAGCACTCCTGGAGAGTCACCTGGTTCTCACTACAGTAAAGCGAAGAAGTGATATAGGGAGATTAAGAGTATTGAATATTTTCCATAGGGGTGTTAAAAGCAGTGAACACACCCGCCTAAGGTAAAGTTTGGCACTAATCAATAGGGAATAACTTGTCTGTTACACTAACAAGCACAAAACATAGTCAGAAAAATATATTACTTTCTACAGAATATAATTAAGTTTTAATACCACAAGTATCACTCCTAGCAGCCAGACTGGGAGTTGGATACTGTGGTCACTATGAGTCTGAATCATTCTCCTGCAAGATGGACATACTACATCCATACACATAAATTAATTGTGCCAAAGGAGCTGGATACTGAGGCCAGCTGGCTCAAAACAGCTCACGTCTCCGCTGATGGTCTCAGCCTCCAAAACAGGCTGGTGTGGTCAAGCCACCCAATGGGAAAAGTCCCCAGACTCTTCTGACCAAAACTATGCCTACAACTGTTTGGGGAGAGTGGTGGCTGGAGCAGGCCAACCACATGGCCACGTAGTGCCATGGGTGATGGCATGCCTCTGCTAGGAATGCTCCCAGGCATACAGGATTCCCCTCCTATTGATGCAGACGTAGTAGGCAAATGTCCAGCTGCAATTCACTCCTCAGGATTGAGGCAGGAGCTGACAGGAGGTAGGTAGATGGTCTGTTTACCTAGGGGGGTGTTGAGGAACATTTTACTCTTTAAATCTCTGCCAGAGAAACTTATCCCCTACCCTTTTGACACGGTAGAGAAAGGTATGTTTTCACGTGACATCTCATGGTTACACTGATGTTTATGACGTTTATAGAGATGGTGTTGAGTTTCTATTTGGGGGCATTCTGTCCTATTAAGGCAGATCTGTTGTTCAAATCCACAAAACCACATGTAACTGGTCATTGTCTTCCAGGATTTGGATCAGGCAACAAGAGTTTATAAAATACAACTGTTAAACCAGTGTACTTTTCAATTTCTGAATTTAAAAACATTGTATAATTTCCCCTAATAGGCAACAGAATTCTGAAGTAGCTTTCAAGATAGTGTCTGATTGTTTAGTGGCATGTCTACCACTAGTAGAAAAATTGTAACCTCTCTAATCACAGAATCACACAGAATGGTTGAGGTTGGAATGGACATCTGGGGGTCATCTGGTCCAACCCCCTACTCAAGCAAGGCCACCTAGACCCAGTTGCCCAGGACCTTGTCCAGACCACTTTTGAATATGTCCAGAGATGACAACTCCACAACCTCTTCAGGCAATCTCTACCAGTGCTCGGTCACCCTCACAGTAGAGAAGTGTTTGTTGATGTTCAGAGGCAACCTCCTGTGTTTCAGTTTGTGCCCGTTGCCTCTGGTCCCATCACCAGGCACCACTGAAAAGAGCCTGGCTCTGTCCTCTTTGCACTCTCCCTTCACGTGTTTATTCACATTAATAAGATTCCCTTCTGAGCCATATCTTCTCCAGGCTGAACAGTCCCAGCTCTCTCAGCCTTTCTGGACAGGAGACAGATGCTCCAGTTCATTCATCATCCTTGTGGCCCTTCATTGGACTCTCTCCAGCATGTCCTTGTCTCTCTTGTACTGGGGAGCCCAGAAATGGACACAGCACTCCAGGTGTGGCCTCACTAGTGCTGAATAAATGGACAGGATCACCTCCTTCCACCAGCTGGTAATGCTTTGCCTAATGCAGCCCAGGGTACCATTTGCCTTGTTTGCAGCAAGGGCATATGGCTGGGTCATGTTCAACTTGGTGTCCAGCAGGACCCCCAGGTCATTTTCTGCCAAGCTGCTTTCTAGCTGGGTGGCTCCCTCATATTTCAGTTCCTGGGGTTGTTCTTCCCCAGGTGCAGGACTTTGCAATTCCCCTTGTTGAACTTCATAGGGTATGGTATGCTAAAAAAAAACCCCACATTAATTATATTTCTAGCACTTACCTCATTTTCTGTAAAAATAGTACTTACCTGTCCTCACCTGCACAAAAGTTTCATAACTGTTAATGTAAATAGATGCTGAACATTTTTAAAAATCTGATCATTCATGTTCTTAGACTTGTCATCCTTACGTTTGCAGGTTCTCCTGTTTTAATTAATCAGATAGGGTGATTTCAAATATTTTGAATTTTCATTTGTTATGATGGTTCATAATAATACGGTCATCCCTGTCAAAGATCATTACTTCCTCTTATTTTTGAGGAATTGAGTCCTCTTACTTTTTTCTCACAGTTCTCTGATTTCCTTAATGTGTGTTCTTCTCCCCAGAACATACAACATCACTTCCCTAAGGAAGTGATAACCAATGCAATCTGATTACATTATTTCTGAATATCTGTCAACAGTCAGTGCCTCCTACTGACCCCATGCAATTGCCTCTCTTTGAGAATTATTTCTGCCTTGCTGTCTTCAAAGAATCTGCCAAATGTTGATTATTTAATATGAAAAAGAATTATGACATTTGGTAGATGTAAATGCTTTTTTTCATCAGAGAAAAACAACATTTAATTAAAAATCATATTTAGCACAACAGACAATAAAACAGAGGTTATGAATCCCATGTAAATAATTAATCTAGGGAAACATTTGACTATTGAGCTATAGAGAGACAGAATCAAGGGCAATGCTGGAGTGACTTAATGAAGTTCAGATCATTAACCAAGCTTTTACTACTGAGCCGCAAGTTTGAATCTTTTTTGGGTTAATTTAGATGGCTCTCCTTTATTCCTAGTGTTAAGATTGCCTTCTCTATGCCATCTGAAAAGCTCCAGGAGATGCTTTGAAAGAGGTTGCAAAGCATCTTTTGCCCTTCCCTTCAGGCAGCTGGAGTTGCGGTTTGGTTCATCTTTATTTAAATGTAACAAAAGGGCTAATGATATCAATACATAATGTGGTTCCTCCAGGGCACTGCAGCAGCCCCTTTTTTCCCATTAGATATGGCCCTGTTATATTTATAATTGGACAGATAAGGATGCTAGGAAACACATCATGTATGTTGTTCTCCAAAGAAAATTCCTGGTAGACACCAGTGCTCAGGCGGGTTCCTTGCTCTCTTTCCATTTCCTCGAGGGACATGTGGTAGATTAAGAAAGCTGGTCAACATCAACATGTGGTAGAAAACATAAGGTAATTTAGTGTTAAAGGCTAAAGGAACAGTACCTGAGTAAAATACAGTTGTTCTGAAGGTATTGCCTTTTCTTGAATTTTTGCTTGCAAATTTTTCACCTTTTTTGTTTAGAAAACAGTTAACTTGTTCTTTTCAATAATAAACAATTGCACAAATGGCATGGAAAATTAACTGTGCATTGTCTGTAGATCTGACGTTCAACATTACTCCAAAGAGGGTATGAAAGATATACCTATTCTTCTTCTTATTCTTCTTATTCTTCTTCATCATCATCATCATCACCAGGAACAGCCATGTGAACAGTCAGTTAAGGTTGGCCATCGGCTTCTCAAAGATTCATTAGTAAGTTTAGTGATCACCAGATCATTAAAAATCAGAAGAATGTTTTCAGGAGAACAATGTTACAGAGGAGCTGTTGGTCTTCAGAACATGCTGCAGAGGAGATGACTTGTGCAAATGGCTTTTGAAATTACCCTCGATTCTTAGTAGTAGTTGCATTATTGTGTTTTTATGGCAATCTACACCTTGTGCAGTTCCTGCAATGTTTATGGGATTAAGTCAAGAATGTATACAGCCCTTTGCCAATATCAAAGCTTCAGTGTTAAAAAAATGTTACCAAGAGAAACAAAATTAGTGAGAGATTGTATCTGCACCAACATTCTAGAAATGCCTTTGTCCTTTCTCGTTAGATTTAGTTAGACCACATTATGCATGGTAGTGTGTAGGCAATAAAATACACAAGTAAGTATATTTGTCTAATTACCAGTCTGGGTCAATAAAGCCACTACGTGAGACAGAATAAAAAAAAAAAAATGTGTTTTTTCCATCTCAGTTGTCCTTTCCGAGGGCATCTTCTTTTTCAAGCAGCTCATTTAAATGAGCTGAAACCACTCATTTATTCGTTAACTGTTAAGATATGGGTTTGTGGAAAAGAGTTAGGTAATTTCTGCAGTGGATCTGGCTAAAAGTGAGGGGCATTAGCAATTTAAGCACTAGCAATATAGTAGTGCCTTCACCTTGTCAACTAATCAATATGAGAACTAAAGTGTTCTAGACATTTTGTAGTACTTGATATAGATTTGGTTTCCATTTTACATGAAAATTACTCTGGCATTTTTTCGATATTGTACCAAAATTTCAGTGAAATTGTGTGCAGGTATTATGAAATATTTTTATTTACATGAAAAACATTTAGATTAAAAATAAAAGTCAATTACTTTTTTTTTTTAATTAACAGTTTAATAAAAATGATGCAGCAACACTGGAGATAAATGGAAGATTTGGAAAATATAAATTTTTTTCCCCTTCAACTTTTGCCCAAAATTACCTTCCCCATGGCAGAAGCAGTGTAATAAACTATATTTCTGCAACTTACTGTAATTCTCAGCTAGATACTTTCATGCAGATCCATTTCTAGTATTTTCAAGTTAACCTGAACTGACACTGAACAGGGAATTGCAATGGCCCACTGCACAGTAAACTCGGGGGTCATTGTTTCAAATACAAGGCAGCAAATAAGCAGGAGAGGCAGTGGAAGAGGTAAAGACATGTTAGAGCACCTCAGCAAACTCGTATGCCTACATGCTACCTTTAAAGGTGAGCAGAATGCTGAATTTATGTTGCCCTAGGAATTTGGAAATTATAGAAGAAAGTGCTGTTTTGCACTGGGACAAATATTAGCAATTTAAACATTTTTTTAGAGAATGAGGAAATCCAACATTTTTCATTTAGAAAAAATGAAGTAGTATTTCCTTTGTACTTCAGGGATATTTTATTGATTGTGTTGTCTGAAACCATAAACTGTTTGATGGGCTACTGGGACACCAAAGATCCTGGAATCGCCTGTTTAAGCCAGAGCATGGTGTTGCGGATGGAAATATTTGGCACGGTTATGGTTCAGCAGCAACTCAATTATTAATGATTTGAGGTAGGTCAAGAGATTGAATTTTAGCAGCACTTAATCATTAACCGATTTAACAATTATTTTGTTACCTTAATTTTGTGAACTTAATTACAGATTTTAAAATTGCAAGATTCACACGAAGTTACTTTATCAATACATATGTGTATGGGCACAAATATACCAACATACATCACTCAAGGGGTCACGCACACATCCCCCCCTTCTGTACCTGCTAGGACCAAGGTCCCTTTGCAGCAGGCAACCCCAGTGAGCAGACAGGTGCCCCTTTTGACTCTTATGCACACACAGACAAACAGACAGAAAGTATTTGGATCCAGTAAAGTATAAGAACACTCACACTCATGAAAGCCTACAGTTAAAATTTCCCTCTTCTCGAGTTTAGAGCAGATACTGGCAGTGTCCTGGCGTTCCTCAACAGGCGATAATTGAGACTCCAGAGGTTTGGCTCGCCCCTGGCCCTTTAACCTTCGAGGCATTTGCCTGAGTGGCATCCCAACTCAGGGGAGATGCTGGTCACAGCCAGCTGCGATCCAGGACAGCTCAAAGGGTCTTGCTAGAGCCGTTATTTATAGGGTCCGAGATAATTGACCTTCATCAGGTCCTTTTCTGCCCCAGCCCAACTTGGACAATGGGACATTCTGGTACTTTCCACCAGTTGCATAAGCCCAGAACTTGCTAGATCTCAAGTTCTGGTACCACCCCCTCTTTGGGCCACGATCAAGATTGTCAAGATGATGATATTGTCAAGAGTGAGCAATTATCATTGTTTCCAAGTGGTAGGGGACACGGGAGCCAGGTGCGCTAAGGGGTTGCTATAATGTTCTGGTCTGTCACTATTCACATTCTTCCTTTCTTTTATGTTGGATCATTACGTGTCCCAGCTTTTAATGGGTTGCCTTAACATTCAGGTCCATTGGACTGTTAAGGGGCCCAGGTGAGGGAAAGTCACACCAAGCACCGAGCAGCCTAAAGGGGGAGAGGGGTTACACCACCGCACATGGTGCTCCCAGGGATTATTTGTCTCAGGACACTCCTGAGCTTTCAACAACCTGCCAAGCTGCAGTTCCATGCAAACGGCTCTGCTCCGTCTCCAGCAGCATTATCAGGTCTGCTGCAGTCGCAGAGTTGATAAACCAACCAAGGAAATGTATTCCTCAAGGCTAGGTGTTTGCATGGTGATTGACAGCTCTGGCTGACTTTGTTGGAGTTTTATTTCCAGAAAACACAATTCTAATTGATTTTTACATGCAGATGTGCTTTTAAGTAATAAAAGGTACTTTATTAAGAGGGTCTGATTCCTTAGTCTGTGTCTGCACATTGTAGTGTAAAGGACACCAGCAAACCAGAGGCAAACCTCGCACTACAGTCTCGCTGATCCTCACAGCAATAGATCTGTGCTCACTCCTACTCACCAGAATGATTCCCTCTGCATATCGTAGCTGCTAGCCATGTGACCAGACTTTCTTATATTGGGGAAAAATATTCACTGATTAAACCCCATCTCTGTGTGAGCTTCCGCTGACAGGACATTTTTCTTTTAATCATGCACTGAATTCACAGCCTAGCTCTTCCATTAAAATATGTCTCCTGAATGTGACCTGACTGCAGAAAGAATTTTTCTTTCCTCTCAGCTACCATCCCCGGTGATTTGCAATGCTCTCTGTTTTGTCCTAGGGAAACATGAGAAGTCAGAGCAGGGATTTCACTGAACAAGTGGGAAAACGGTTCGTACTCCTCGAGCTCTGAGAGAATGATTTGATTTTCACTGAGGAAGAAAGTCAATGTGCATATGTACTCCTCTTAGATCAACTCACAGAAAGAAAGACAGGGTTTTTTGGAAAAATATAGTTTGATTTAGGCAGATCACAATGCAGAGTAAATTTTAAAAGGCCTCTGTTCTGTAAATGCTGCCTAAGGGAGCAAGCACTTTTAATACACTTTTATAGAACAAAAGAAATTAGTCTAACGTCATGGAAAGAAAACGGACACACACAGGTGAGGAGGACAGTGCTTGAGGTTGTGGCTAGGAATAAGTGTATATAAGGATTTTTGTGTTCTCTGGAGGTGCAGAGATTGAGTGAAATGGATGCTTGAGGCATTTTTTTTGCTGTGGTTTGGCTATGATTTGAACAGGTAACATTGCTAGTGGTCTTGAAAGGCAGACTGATGTCAATTAGTTTCAAGCTTGTGAGTTTTTGTCTGGTGTCAATAACTACCCTGAGAGAACAAAATCATCTTAAAGTGGAAGCCTGGAAAGCAAATTTCATTTATTCTCACCCTTGCTTATTATGTAGAAGGCTTCAGTTGAAACAATTGCCCACAGGGAATGACAAAAATGATGAATATTGTCACTCCATAATTCTGATCATCTGAATCAAAACGATAATCGAATAAATCAGGAGTTGTGAAAGACATCTGCTAGATCTCTGTCTGAATCTATGATATAGGTAAAGATTTTTCAAGAAAATATTCCTAGTGATGTCTAGCTTAGCTTTCCATTACCTCCTATGTAAATTCCTGCTACATAGATTAATTGATAATCATTGTGAATGACAGTGAAAAGTGGTAGATAATTAAACAGCTTCTTAAAAGACCATGATCATTTCCATTTTCATTTGTGGTTAGTTTAATTTATTTTTATCTTGCACCTGATATATTCACACACATACATGTATACAGATGCAAATAAATAGTTAAAATATAAAGATCAACATAGGAAACTAAAGCTGCATTCTGGTCACTTATACCAGGTAGCTTGAGTGTTTATTCAGGTAAAACACTGATTTCCAGAAAGAGTTTTCAAGACTGAAATCCTTCATGGTGGGTTTTTGAAATACCCTCTCCATCACCTATAGGCTTTCCTTACAAATTTGATCTTCCTGGTAACTCTCATCACTAACGGCCAGGGATTGCCAAGTTCACCCTCCCTGGATATTAATTTTTTACTCAGGCAAGCAGGAGTGAACTGGAAAGACCCAAGCTTTTCATTATTGCTTCTTCTCCCTTGCCTCTTCCTTGGACCACTGACTTCACATGTAAGCATCCGTGCTAGAAAGAGAAGTTATATTTTCTGACTCCTCTGTTCATTTCTGCCTTCTTTGGCATGCATTTATCTTGTTTTGTCTGAAAAGAATCAAGCTTAAACTTTATTAATAATAATGGTTACCCTAGACCATTTCTCGTGACCAGCTTTAGAAAGCAACTTTGGTGCTGTTCTTAAACTTTCAAATAGAGAAGGGGATTACTTCATTAAAAAAAAAAAAAGAAAGAGAAAAAGAAAGGAAGAATGGGAAAGGGAAAGGGCAACAGGAAGAGGAAGAGTAAAAGAAGAAAAAAGAAAAAGAAAAAGAAAAAGAAAAAGAAAAAGAAAAAGAAAAAGAAAAAGAAAAAGAAAAAGAAAAAGAAAAAGAAAAAAGAAAAAGAAAAAGAAAAGGAGAAAAGAAAAAGAAAAAGGAAAAGGAAAAAGAAGAAAAAGAATGCCAGTTTACTGAAGTAATTTACTTTATCTCCCCTTTAAACATCCTCTAAATATCTCTTTCCCACCCAAAATGTAGAACAACATCTGGGACTATGGATATGTCATGTCCTTTAGTCATTCACCCGTCTCTTCCCAGGGTTTCTCTAGCTCAGGGGCTCAATGGGCAGGGAGGTGGCACTGTTATGGGACTCCCCATACATGTCTCATGCCACTTGTTCCTGCATTCAGTGAGGACAGCTTGACCCACTGCATTACGGCTCATATCTTCACTCTCTCCCAGTCAAACCTGAGGGAAAGAAACACTGGATTTTTCTTTTTTTTAATTCAAATTTTTCCTTGATACCTTACATATCTAATGTTTAACAGTTAGTATTGCTAACTCAATACTAAAAAAGATACACAAAGGGCTGTGTTTTACAGTGAAAAATAAGCCAATCTTAATATGATGCAAACCTACAGTTCACGCTTAAATATTATAACGACCAAAGATTTTATTAACATCTTACCCGTTCTTAGGTTCAAAATACCTTTTCTAGCCATGTGACAGCATTTACAGGCACTGTTTAATGCTCAGTTCCTTACATTCACAAGACCTAAGAACAATTTTGAAACAGCCCCCTAACCTGGCTTCTGTCAGCCCAAGACACGGCAACAGTTCCCGTGTAGGAGAACAGGAACCCAGCATCAATATTAATTGTCCAAGGACAACTTTATGAATGTTTGTTAGTAGCATTTGCACGTTTTCTTTTTCTTTTTTTTTTTTTTTTTGGTTGTGGGANTTATCATTTGCCCGTTTTTTTTTTTTTTTTTTTTTTTTTTTTTGGTTGTGGGAAGGAGAGATTTTAAATAATACTTGAAGTTGTTGGCTTTCTCCGCATTTTTATGGGTTTATTAATTTATTATTTTTCTTGCTAAAACTAGCACATAACTTTTCTTTAGTACTTTATTTACTTAAAAGCTTGTAAGAACAACAGTGTGATAAATTGTTTTATTGCTTTTATCCAAAACTAAGCCAGACAAAACACTACAATTGAAAATAAAAAAATTATCTGCATAAACTACAAGGGCATGGGTATTAGCCCGATTCAGCAGACATTTGAAACTTTCCCTGTATTCTGGAAGGCAATGAGTTTCGTGTCCATGTGGGCAGAAAATTAACTGTCAAAGTGATTCTTGGCAAAACCAAATTATAAAGAAAAAAAGAAATGTCTGTGCTTTGTCTGTTATTTTTAGAGAGTGCTGGAAGCCATGTTTAACTCATTTGTGGACCCAAACCATAGCCTCACTTAAACACATTTCAGTCTTCAGTAATGAAAGTCTCTGTGCTGTCATGTTGTTCCCTGGTAATGTGGACAGTATCTTCCTCATGCTACCAAGATTTATCAAGTGATACAACATACAATCTGGGACAGGCCCTTCCAACTGGAAAGCTTAATAGATGCAATATAATTACCACATCTATTAACTGTCAAGAAATTTTCCTATTACAAGATTCTTTTTGTCCTTAACTTTTTGATTTTCTTGTGCAAATCCTACATAAATAATGTAATGAGGGGATCTTAATCAGAGCTTGTTGTACTGGAGAGTTTGTCTACTTTTTCTAACCACAGAATTTTTTCTAATGTGAACTAGAATACTAATATAAAATTATATTGATACAGTATAATATGTAATTATCTTAATATTATCATATGATATATAATTAATAATAGTAATAATATAACTCTCCCTAGCAATCTTACCTAACTACAATATAATCCAAGTAACTAGGCTCCAAGGAAAAAGCAGAAAAGACTTCAGGATATTTTAATCTGCTCATTTTCGTGCAGTCAGCTAAAGTGGGGTGTGAAAGTCATAAAAAGGCACTTCACAATTCCCCACCAGTGCTGTGCTTTCTGTATCAGCCATACTAATAGGCAGGACATCCTCACATTTCCAACACGCACAGTGTGCATTGCGGAATTTCAATAGCCCTGTCTAGACCAATGAACCCAACAAGGCCAGAACATGAGTCTGAGCATCATCATCTATTACCCATCTCATGTAGACGATGCTCTTAGTCATATAGTTTAGTTTTAGGGAGTTCTGTGAAGAGCAGAGATATGGACTCGATGGCCCTTATCGGTTCCTTCCAACTTGATATAGTCCATGATCCTATGAACGTTAACATCACAGTTTTGACCACGTCAGCCACCAATGTTGGGCACAGTGCAGGTCAGGGACTATGCCCAGGAGTCTCAGCTGCCATACTCACCTTGTGTGGATTTTGCAGGCGGAGAGTTGGGGAGAACATAGATGCTGAGGTGTGAGCCGTGTCAGCCACACCACTTACCCTGGGGCAGCTGGGATTGTGCATTAGCCCATTCTATTCACTCCTACCATGTAGCCCGTGGAAGCAAGACTGCTGTGAAATTTCTTTGCTTGGGTTTTCTATGATTCACCATCACAAATGGGACATTTCCATGGTGTTTGTGCCTGGTCCAGTTTCAAAAACTGTTCAGGGTTTTGGACTATTTTGGTCTTTTTTTTCCGGTTCTGCTGTTTTCCACATTGCCTGTCCAGTTTTCATTGGTACAGGGAGGCTGCATTGGCCAGTTCTGAGATTACACACAGCCCTACATTAATGAGAATTCATATTTTACCTCCAGGAATTCCTGAGGAAATATACTCAATTTCACTGGGATGTGACTGCTCGGTACGATGCTGGTATATTATTTCATACAAACACACTCTTCAGCTCCCATACCCAACGTGGGGGGGTGTCCAATTTATTCTTGTAATAGAGTGGCTGAAAGAGTCAGGTGTTAGCCTTTGATTTTAAGCCTTTCAGAAATTCTTCTTACTTTACTGATTTGTGGATTTTGTCCCCAGATGATGGAGATGGGACTCCACAGGAGGTCTGTAGATAAAAAGCATAAATAATGTTGAAATCTCCCAGGCACTTGTTTTTTCATTATGTTATATTGGCAGATTCTCATAACTCCAGGCTAAGAATATTTCATAACCACTGGTGTTTTCTCCTTGGTCTGCTAGTTTCAGTCTAGAGGTGCTGCCTGAAAATAGCTGATTAGGGATTTTTCTTTTTCATAGGGGAGTCATTCATTTTTATTAAAATATTGTAAACTAGCACCACTAAAACACACCACCATTTTCACCAGAAATAATTCCAGGGAAATAAAGGGAAATACATGGTTGTAAAGCTGATGCAAGTGAAAAATAAGCCCCTAGGTGCTCATTGATAAAGAATTTATATAGGAAACAATGAATAAGGAGAAGATTGCTTAGACCTTGCAGTTTCCAGGACTTTCACGTGTTTCCAGCAGCATTATTGAACCTAGGGAACTCATTGCAATAAATAGTGTGTTTCTAGACACTCATTTCTTCTTAGGGTTTTACAGAGGGGATGGAAGTTATATTCCCTCAGGTGAGAAGGAATGCATCCACACATTTGCTATGTAGGGTGCCTGATTTCATGAAAGACCAAAGGAGTATCACTGTGATATTTTTCTTTCTACCAGCCACTGCATATCAAGCCACCCGAGGGAAGAATGTCATCTAGAAAAAGGCTTTATTCACTTAAAGCTCTCCTAACTTGCATTTAGTTTTGTGTTTGAAACGCTTTGAACAGGACTGACATTGAAAAGCACTTGATCTATAAACCCTTCCAAACCAGCTGTTTCACTTTCATGTTAATATTCTCAATCTGTTTCTGAGGGGGAAAGCCTTTCAGCGGTAGGTGTCAACGTGGGGACCATATCTTTTGGGGTCTCCTTTAGAGCCTGAACAGGGATTCAGACTTCAAAGAGGGAACAGGGAGAGTTTGCAGATGAAGATGCACCAGACTTCTCTGCTCCCTGTCACCTGGGGAAGTTTTACCAGTGAATGAAGGAATTTTACAATTGCAGCTGTTTCTCACCTCCTGTGGGGCCAGTCCAGGCACCACACCAGCCCACGGAGCCTGCAGCCAGGAGATAAGGAAACTGGGGACTGACTGCCTGCTCTCACCCCTATTTTTCAGGCTCAGGGACAAGAACAGTCAAAAATGTCCTGTGACTCAGCATCTGATCTTGCTTTTTTTGACACCTGCATTGCAGGCTGAGCGACAATGGCTGTCACATGCATCGGAAACAATTACATCCCTCTTGCTGCCCCTGCTTCAACACCAACACCTGCTCCACGGATTAGGGGCCCCCTGATCTGCAGAGGAAGAATTTTTGAGCATGGTGGAGATTGATGACTTCCATCCAGTGAGAAATTGAAGCACTTTATCATGTAAAATAAGGCAAACACACACAGAAAATAGAAACATCCCGAAATTAGTTTGAAGCAACTTGCCCTGATGCAGATGAGCTGGCCTTTTGAAGAAGGTTGTACAGGAGTTTTTCAGAGAATAAAGTACGATCTGTGATTCTGCTTTTACTTGAACAAAATTAAAAATGCAAACAAAGCAAGTGGGATGTGGGATTATCTGTACAGCTTTGAAGTGGCAGTTGGAGTGCATCCGTTCTTATGATCCAACATATTCAAAACAATAAAGATAAAAGTAACGCTTTACATGGAACATCATCTGTGCCTTTAGCATATGCAAAGACTTTGCCTTGAAAAGTTTTTCACATTTCCGTGATGAATTAATCCCTTTTTTTTTGTCAGAACTCCTTTCATTTGAGGAAACAGAGACTCTTGAGAATGAAAGTGCATCTGCACAGAACAAACTCACTTTCACACTCCTTTCATCTCTTATTTTTTCAGTTTCTAATTTGTCGCTGAAATCAGCATTTTGGTCTCTGGCTCAGATTATGACTTTCTGATAAAAGAGAAGTTTCAACAGCAAATAAGCTGAATAGTGAGGAACAACCAGAATAAATAAAAAAAAAAGACAAGACACATTCAGGGCTGAGCCTAACTCTTTACATTTGTCAGAAATAGCAGGCCTTGCCAACTGCGTCACGAATATGCTAAATTGAAATTCACATCCTACACCTGAGCCATGTTCATTTTGAACATAAAATAGAGCAATAAAAAGTAAATACAGTATTCCTTTCTTGAATCTGTAGAGTTAAGTTGTTTCTGTGGATTTGCTTTACTTGGTGATGGAATTTCCTACCAGGAGCAAAAATATAAGATGTGCGTATGTAATATATTGATTTGTCCTTACAGAATACATTTATGTGAATATAAACTATACAGTATATAGTTTTGTCCTTGAAGAATACATGCACTTATAATCTGTAAGATGCCAGGTCTCTGGACAATTACAGTTCTATATTGCTAAGCTCAAATTCTAGGTGCTTCAAGGAGCTCAAGTAGATATTTAAAAAAGAAAAACATGTTTTGTAATTATGTTCTGTCAGATAGCCTATATAAACACAGGAACTGGGCTGGTTTACATCAGAATGCATTTGGTTATTCACTACACAATGGACTGAATAATCCTATAAATATTTATGAGTAAACCACAGAGGATTTACTCTTTCTTCCAGTATGTGGAGATTCTATAATGTGCACCATGTTAGTTCAAAGTAAAACCTAACGTTTTGGTTGCTACTTAATACGTCAAACAGCATGGCTCTTCATCACATATGCATACTCTCTAGACAGTTACTCACAGACAACACTTTGGCGCGTAATTCAGGAGGAACTAGTCTATGACCACGTAATTCTCAAAGCCAATACACACAGCATATGTTGGTAGGACAGCATATGTCCTACCTTACATACAGGATGTAAGGTAGGAGCTGCTTTGCACTTGGACTTGAGGCAGCATCAGCTGGGCTCTGTGGATTAGTAGTTTTTAAATGAGTAGTTCAGACTGAGCAATAATCCTACTGGAAAGGAATGGAGACAAATCAAAAAAACCCAGGAGAATCAAATTAGACTTTATTGGCTGGATTTTTACAGATACAATGTCTTTAAGAATGCAAACTTGGTGAGCCTTATGGTCTGCAGAACTGCCCTGTTCCTGAAATGGATAACTCATTTGATTTCTGAACATGAACAAGTCTATGCTCAGTACAAATTTTATGTTAATATCTTTCGGCTGAGAGTAATTTCTGTGCTTCCCACATCTACCTCTTCCATGATTCACCTGCCATCTACTCTCTGTAAAGCAAGAAATTTGCTCCCTGCCTACTTTTCTCTTACCTATCAACTTAAGGACTCTTTTTTTTTTTTTTTTTTCATTTCTCAGTTGTTCTAAACTGAGGGCTAAGTCATTTATGTTCCTGTTTTGACATTTTTCTCTACTGCTGATCAATCATGTCACATATGTTCCACTCCAAAGAGTAGACACAGGCAAATGTCATTAACTCAGGTTTCTGTTGAGTCCCGAATCAGTTTCTCTTGAAAACAAAACGTTTAATTCTGAGCACGAGAGACACCAGGTGAGCCCTTGTGCAAGCAAAAGGAAGATAAAGCTGTCAGAACTCATGGGAACAGGCTAATATTTTATGCACAACCTTTTTACAGTTCTTGCAATACTATCCTTAGTACTGATAGTGTGCATTTACAGTGGTGTTTCATTTCTGATGAGAGTTGGCTTTTACAGCACATAGAATCACAGAATCACAGAATCACCGAGGTAGGAAGGGACCTCTAGAGATCATCTGGTCCAACCCTCCTGCCAGAGCAGGTCCACCTACAGTAGGTTGCACAGGATGGCGTCCAGGTGGGTTTGGAATGTCTCCAGAGTCAGAGACTCCACCACCTCTCTGGGCAGCCTGTTCCAGTGCTCTGCAACCCTCAAAGCAAAGAAGTTCCTCCTCATGTTCAGATGGAACTTCCTATATTCAAGTTTGTACCTATTACCTCTCGTTCTATCACTGGGCACCACTGAAAAAAGACTGCCCCCCTTCTCCTGGCACCCTCCCTTTAAGCATTTGTAAACATTGATGAGATCCCCCCTCAGTCTTCTCTACTCCAGACTAAAAAGACACAACTTCCTCAGCCTTTCCTCTTAAGAAAGATGCTCCATCCCCCTAATCACCTTTGTAGCCATTACTCAGCCATGCCAGATTCCTGTGCTGTGGATCACATCAAGGAGAGATCTCCAAGCACGTGAGCTGGATTCCCTCTGCATGAAACTGAACTGGAAGATGAGCTGCTGGAGGACATCTCAGTCCCAAGAGACCCAAATGGGCATTCAGCTGATGGGGTCAGACTAGAGCCAAACCAAAAGCTAAAGCCAAACCAAAACAGAAGAACCTGCTATTTGCATTGTGTGGATATGAGGTTCTCTTGTCCAACTCTTTGACTGTACAGTTCTGTGCCTGTTGGTCTGAACTGCTTGCTAGTCTAGGCACAGCCCTGGTGGTCATTGTCATTGAGGTTGTCTAGCTTTATAAAACATTTCCCACTAGCATATAATTCTTCCAAATTTGAAACATTCTGCCTAAAATTTTCCCTATTATGCTGGTGCCTGAAGCTAACTTAACTATTCAGCCTTTTCTGAGAATGAGACCAAGATAAAATGCTCCACCCTGCCAATTAGAAAAAATTAGGAGATCCTCGTTGTAGACCAGGAGTTTGAAGTCTGCTGGGAGGAAAAGATGAAAGGGAGTCCTCTATCGTTCAATATTTTTGCTCTCTGACTACACAGAAATCTGATGGAGTCTTGTTTCAGTATGTTCTCTTAAATATGCCATATTCCTTCTCTGATGATTCTGTTAATGCAGAGCAGGCTCCAGCCCTCAGACCTGCCTTGCGTTGTCCCCACAGCTGAGCTGCAAAGGCCCAGCAGACCTTTTACTTAAAGCAGCTCCTCCAGGAGTGACTGAAAGGCATTGCTTTTTGATCTCATGCTTTTGTTGATGAGGAGGCAGGGTAAGCAAGCATTGAAAGACAAGGCAGAAAAGTGAAAAACATGGGAAGAGGCAAAGTGATAAAAGGAGAGCGGAAATTCTCCACTTCTAACCTTAGGTGTGCTCTTCAGAGAAGACATATAAGCTGACTCTAAGCAGTACATTCACATCCTATATGAAAGCACAAATGCTCTATTTCTTGTACACATTTTGTTCCATCCTTCACAGTTAGTGTTAAGCACCTTTCCATATCAGTACCTGAACTGTCGTGCATGCCTAATCTAGCCTGACATTTCTGGGTTAAGTGTTAGCTCCAGTTAGTGTGTCTGAACTCAAGTGAAAGAGCATTACTAATTAAGTACAAATTTTGAAATACCCCAATTCTCTTGACTTTATTCTTCTATGCATTTATGAAGACAGAAATTGACACTGGGTTATTTCATAGCTGCTCATATTAGGACTAATTGCTCTTTACACTTTTTCAAAAAATAAAAGGATGCAAAGGCTCAGAAGACTTGCAAGTTGCTGCTCAAGTGACACGTACTGTAAAATCTAGGGCAAATTACACTATCTTTATCATTTCTTTCCTTTGTAGTGTCTTTGGTCTGGTTCTGAAAAAAATGCTGAAGATGTTCAGAAGGTGAAGAGCATCTTCCAGATCAAACTCTTTGACATAAATGTGTTGGCTGAGTGATTCCGTTCGTACTTGTCCATACGGGTAAGCACAGTGCCAGTGCTTAGCAAACAGAAACACCATCATCTGCCAATGAGTGAAATAAGACAGCCCTGGAAAAGTGGTCATCTGCATAGCAGTGGTCAGACTGCTTGTATGCACCACACCATGTAATACCATAAGTGGTTTTGCCTTTCCACTTTCCTCTCTCCCTTTCTGTGGTAGGCACTTGCTTGGACACTGTGCTTAGGCGTTATCCAGTGATATGTATCTGAAAATACATTGTTTGAGAGAGAGTGGGTCACCGCTTTCACCAGTTTGTTTACCTGATGTTGGGCTTCTGTCATACAGGCATAAGACATCGTCAGTGGTAATCAGAGACTTTCCAGAGCTTCTTCAGAATAATTTAGTGGCAAAAAAGCTGGTTTAGACATTGAGACCAATTTATTTTAGAAGTTACAATCCTGATTAAGCAGGAACACATTGCATCTGACTGTCATTTACTAATTGGCATTTTGAGTTTCTCAGAACATCCATTCACTCAAGTTTTAGTAGTGCCTTGTCTGTGAATTATGATTTACAACAGCCAAAGGGAGACATGTGGGATGAAGCAGGCAGAACACCGATGCTTGTCACACAGGCATGTACTACTGTTTTTTAACTACCACGCAAAGATTTAAATGAGCAAGGAGCCTTCAAAGAAAGCATCAGTCTCAGTAAGTAGTGAAAAAACTACTGTCATTAACACAGTTTCAGCTGAGCAGGCATGCTCAAAGCAATGCTGAAGATTCTGAGAACGGACAAGTACAAAGCATCAAAGGAATCCATAGACACTGCAGAAATTCCACACAGCTTTTTGTTAGGAAACATATCACAAAGAGAGACGACAACAGCTAGGAATCTAGAAGAGAATTTTCTGGTTCTTTTCCACCATTAATATCTGTGATTATAAATTCACAACCTGGATCTGTTAAATTGGAGAGAATATTTAGAGGGGACAACTGCTAGCAGCAAATACTTACAAATTTTTCGCACATTCAGTCACAAATCTTATGTGAGTAGACTGTGATTTTTGTGATTTTGTTACGGGAAGTTATTCAGGAAATCTTCCACACGAATTTTAAACAGTTTCCTGCACAATTTTTTGATTGCACTAATTGTAAATAACTATCAGCTGGAAATGGGTCATTCAGCCCTGTGTTTTAAGCCCTGTTCCCTAGTCATACGGACATGAGTGTAACAAAGGAGAGGACTCTTAAGATCAAGTGCTGAAACTGTTGATTCTCACAGGGAGTAAAAGGGAATATTTCTTGTGGGGATGAGGATGTCCCTGAGCTTCAGATTTCTTGTGGATGAACTAGGATTGATTTTCATTGACATCTTTTTCTTTCATAAGTCATTTCTGTGCGTGGGTACAGTATGTCATCTTCATGAGCATTATCACACTTCCTTTGGAAACTGCTGGTTTGCCCTTCTTGTTAACAAGCCAACATGCTTCCTCCCCAGAAGGAGTGACATGCAATGACCTTGCCTTCTCGTGGGTGAGCCACAGTACCTGGCTTGCCAGCCTGCCTGTGTGTGCTTTGAGACCACTCCAGCCTAGTGTAACCTTCTTGATGAACCGTGGCTGTGCTACTGCATGTCACCCCTTGCTGCTCTAGCTTGTTGAGTGTGCAGATATTTCTGGGTAGTCTCACATTATAGTTGCTGGTACCAGTTCTCTCTGGAGAGAGGGTAAGTACATGTCCCTCTGAGTGATAAACAGTCACTTAGTGGGATCAACTAGCAGGTCCACAAGCAGCATACAAAAATCTGGGATGGAAGGCAACAACATAGTAAAGTAGAGGAGTTCGTGGCAGCTTGGAGGAGTGCTAGCGAAATGATAGGGCCTCTGGGAGACTTCATACCGTCTAAAACTTGTGTGAGAAGGTATCACACATCTGTTGGATGAGAGGAGACTATATTTGATCAGCACAGTGTGATATTAATATGATTGTAAGAAAGGCTTAAATTGTTGTTTTGTAAGCATGATGGCTTTACCACCATTCTAATTGCCTTCCTGTCCTCCTGAGCTTTCAGTGTCTTTCTCTCACCCTCCTACTACCTACTGCTTCAAAATGTGGCAGGTATTAAAAAAATATACCAATACCTCAATGTCCCCCCTTCCTAAGCATGCTACATAGCCAGTGCTTAGTGCTTTTCTTCTCAACTACTATGTAGGATTTTTTTTTTGGTCCTTCCTTTTCTCCATGTCCAGGGTGAGGGTACTTCATGGGCTGACAAGAATAACATTCAAGAAGAAAAGAGCATTTACAGCAAAAGCAAGAAAAGGGTGTCAGGAGGAGGGGGGCAGTCTTTTTTCAGTAGTACCCAGTGATAGGACAAGGGGCAATGGGTATAAAATCGAATATAGGAAGTTCCATCTCAACTTGAGGAGGAACTTCTTTCCTTTGAGGGTGGTAGAGCACTGGAACAGGCTGCCCAGAGAGGTGGTGGAGTCTCCGACTGTGGAGACATTCCAAACCCACCTGGACGCCATCCTGTGCAACCTACTGTAGGTGGACCTGCTCTGGCAGGGGGGTTGGACTAGACGATCTCTAGAGGTCCCTTCCAACCCCTAACATTCTGTGATTCTGTGAAAAAGGAAAAAAGGAGGGAGTTCTTTTGCGGCTGCATTTAAGGACTCTACTATGAGCTGATGTGAAGTATTAAAAGACAAGTTACCCACTGCATGTTGGTTTTCAGATGTGAAAATGAACAGTTGGTGTCCCGTCTTGTCTCTGCTTCCAGCGCAGAGCCCCACTGCTGTAGAGCTCTCCTCATCCTGCTGCCAACATTTCTTGCTAGCTTCTTCTCCTGCATTAGCTCTGGAATTAAATAGCAGGAACCACCATTGCCTAGTTTTCTTGTTGCCTTTTTTTGCAAAGAGCTCTTCAGTGCCTCTTTTGAAAGATATCTCCAGAGAAACAACTTTGACACATGCACAAGGAATTATTTTCTTTGCTTTGAGCATTTCCACAACTGATATCAACCCACCCGTTAACAGTTCATGGAGACATACAGGCAATTACTAGCACCTGCCTTATCTAACCTACAGCCCATAAGCAATTGCTTAGTTCTTTCCTCTTGTTATCATACAACACACACACACATTGGTTTTAGCTTGCTAACACACATTGTGCTTTTCACAGAAAGACATATGTGTGAAACCATTGCTCAAGCTCCCAGGACTCTAGAAAGCCTTACAAATATGTATTTATGCAGTAACTACAAAAAATAAATTATTGGACATTGACTTACTATCCTCTTTGTATCTTTTTCCTATGAGAAAGTAGCCTACGTTGTTAATCTACTGCAGACGTAGCTGCTGAGGATAACAGGTAAGCAAACAACTGACCTGGACATATGGCCATGGAAATAAAAATGTGCTTTCAGTTTATCCTTTTTCTAATCCGCAATGCTTATTAACATGGCTTAGCATTGCATATGTTTGCTAAAAAATTCTACTGCTTGCAATGCTTACTTTAGTGCATGTAACAATAGTTTATTAAGGCATCACTGAATATCTAAAAAAAGTTCCATGGTATTCCAAGAGATCACCAGGTCTCACTCTCTCTACAGAGGCAAGATCATGTTATCTTTACCATCTTTTACAGATGTTCATACAATCTGTTCTGCAAAGTCTGACCATGACGGCTTTTCCAGTCTTCCTCATTAACAATTCTTATAACTAGAAAGTTTTCTAAACTAAATTTTCTTTGCTAAAAATGAAAAGCATTGTTTTCTCCACATCTTTCATTCAGTGAACAAGGAAAAAAATTGATTACTTTTCTCTCTAGAATTTGTTTTTACATTTGAAAAATATTGTCATACGTCTTGCTGATTACCATAGTCTTTTCTTCTCCATAATAGCCGTACTAATTCTTCCAGTTGTGACTTTAGGTCACTCTTGTCAAGCCTGTGATCATTGTCATTGTGTTCTGGATTCTTTCCAATATTTCCTGGAGTGTGGTGTCCAGCAGAGAAAATGGTGCCTAATGCAAACTTTAACTGCTGATGTCCTACCTCATACTTGCACTAAATTCCCAAAATACATCATTTAAATATTTCACCCACTATAAAGAGTAGAGCAGTAAGGCTCATTTATATCTTAGATAAAATGACCTTATTTCTTCCTGAGTTGCTTCTGCTCTCACGGTGTGACCACAGAGCCTCCCTGAGTATGGCCCTGTTCTGTCTTGCCAGTCTAAACTTTGACCATGTCTCTCTGCTGGCGTCTGAGGCTCTTCCCCAGGTACCTACAAAGGTGGTACAAAACTCAGGAAACAGGGTTGTGGTTGGTACGAGAAAACAAGGTTCCAGGTACACGATTCCTTCTTCATGTCTGGAAACCGATCTGATAACAGATATTATCTTGCCTCATGTATATTATTT
Organism: Chionis minor; assembly: GCA_013398295.1. Taxonomy (NCBI): domain Eukaryota; kingdom Metazoa; phylum Chordata; class Aves; order Charadriiformes; family Chionidae; genus Chionis; species Chionis minor. Next base: position 48,934 of record VZSF01000138.1, read on the forward strand.
TGCTACTGAGGGAATCACTAAAAGTTTCTTTCTTCATTCAGAGAGTCCTTATAATGAAGTGACCATTGTGCAGCAATCCTAGAAAATGCCATTTCCCTATATTCTACATAGCAGACAGAGGCAAAATGATTTTTCAATTACTTTTGCTGTAAATGAAATATGCAGAAGGTATAGATTCTCTCTTAAGGAGGTCAACATGGGAATAGACACGGTTGCGAGCCAGTAAGGGATATGTCAGTACTACTAAGCTAGTCATCCCTTCGTAAATATTTGTGTTAAATGTGTTATGCAGCAGTCTAATGTAGCCTGAAATTGCACTGTGGATTAGAAGGAGGAATATTCCTCCTGCACGCTGGCCGCGGTTTGCCTGCTACCTCAAGGCGGTCGCTCCGTGAGGCAACATTTTGCCGGCTGAGCAGCACCCGACTGCGGAGGGGAGCTCATCAAAATCGGTGAAGTAACTGCACAACAAACACATCACCAAATGTGGGGAGAGGGGACGTGGCCTCACCCACAGGCATCTTTTAAGGGATTTTCTTCCCTGGCAAGTCACTCCTGGTGTCATCCCTTCTCCAGTGGGCTGTGCAGCCGTTACTCCATTATTAACTGGTTTAGTCCGACAGCCTCTCTCTATTCGGTGTTGACATACACTTGTCACATGGTGTGTCACCACACTCACACTACTAGTCACGATCAGTCTCATCTCTGGCTCACTGCTGAGTTACAGGTAGTTGCAAGTCAGCTAGAAATGGAAAGAAAAGGCAAGGAGCAGTAGGGTTAATAGCAAACAAAGGTGGGACACGAGTCGGAGGCATGGGACTCACAGATGTGTTTCATGCGAGCTCTCAGTCTCTGATTTGGAGTAATTGATGTCTTCTTTGAACGCAAGGGCTTGGGAGAAACATAGGATTAAACAAGAAGCTGAGAGCAGCTTTAAGGATGCTGGAAACTTGCAGCAGGCTCTGTCAGCCTTGGAGAGCAGCAACAGAGAGAGTTGTGCGCAAATTAAGGAAAGAAATCAAGTCAAGCTGGCCATTTCTGATCTGAGAGTCAAACGTGCTGTCAGGGGTGCAGCACCGTGATCAGTCGAGCACAAACCTGTGCTGATCTTCTTGTCTGGAGGAGCAGTTGTCTTCCACCAGGGGCTCTTTGGAGTGCTCGCCCTTCCTTGGTTAACCGCAGCCCTATGTCCTAAGTACTCTGGAGGAGGCTGTTTCTGAAAGGGAGATGAAAGGGTGGGCCCAGCTGGCAGAGCCTTTGATGCTCTTTGTTGGGACAAGGCATTGCAACCGCACGGAGCGTTAGGTGGCAGGCAATTAAAATCAGTTTCATTGAGAAAACACGGACGAGCTGCTCAGCCTCTGCTTTTGCAATCAAGCTTGCTCACCATTATAGCACCACACTAATGAGTGCGTTACAGGTTTGAGCATAGACCACCTTGTATAATTTAATAGGCATCATAAAGATGTCTAATTGAGCACCCCCATGCTTCAAATGAACCTGTGAGATCGGTGTCTGAGGAAGACCTGCAGGTTGAAATGAGGCTGGGAAACGATCCCAGTTTGAACTAATCTCATTATATTGGAGCTCTCTGAAAGTGTGATTCGCATGTATGCAGGCACTTTTCTTACATTTATGTTTTTACTGCCTTAGTACCTCATTGTAAAATGCTTTTACAAGCAGAAAAAAAAGAGAGGGATATTGCACCTTGCTGACCTGTATCTTAGCTTTGTTATGTTCAAAATACCCACAGGACTATACAGTCTGCATGTGAATTACAAGTTGATATATAGCTTCAAGAAGGGAAAAGCAACCTAAATAAATTAATGTATTCATAAGACACTAATTGCAGCGAAACTTTATGTTCATAAATACTGTTTTCCTTGTAAAACCAAACTTTTGCAGGAATGTTTTTGCAGCTATTATAAACTGCCAGCCTTTCTCAGGCTTTCTTTCATTGCCTAATACAGTTGGCTCCATGGAGTAACTGCGGTCCACTCCCAAAATATGTAAAGGAAAAAATTCATAGTAACCTGAATGGTTAATATAACATAAGTTCTCAACAATTCTAGTATTTCCTTCAGTCTTCAGGTCTGGGGTTGAATTATATAGAAATGAACCCTTAGAGGGACTACATATATGACATATAATTATAAAACAATAAACATATTAAATATATATTGTAAATATATATTTATAAATATATACATTTGTATAATTACCTAGGAACTCTAGGGTTGTGGAAAGGTATTTAAAAGGAGGAAAATAATTTTCCTAAAATCAGTTCAAATTGTGCTTTGTTACAACAGTAAGTAATCACATTTTAATTTTTGTTTTGCTCCAGGGCATAATTTGGCTTTGTTGGCAAACTCTTGCTCCCTTTTTTGGCTAAACTACCAAGTTTTACGCTGATTATGAACTGTAGTTTGCAAGTAGAGTTGACTGTAAAATGCTGAAAAATCTTAAATTCATAAAAATATTTGCGTAATTTTATTTTCAAAGTTGTCTTTACTCATTTCAATTGATTAATATCTGTTCTTTAAATGAAAAATATTTTAAAGGTTATTGGAGCTATCAGCTTAATTTTGCATGAGATCTTTTTCAAAGATCAATTTGGAAAATTGCTTTCTGGGTAAAAAAGATACATGCTGAAAACACATTTCTTTGTTTAAAATAATTTAGCAGAAATTTTTAGTGTGCATAATTCTGTTTGAATAATCACCATATGTATTTGAAAAGACTTATTTTGTTCAGATAAAATGGAGATATACCATGTAGCAGCAGCGGCTGTAAACAGCATCTGCTGCTAAATTTGCAAATGTCTGAAACTTGTGATACACATGCTTAAAAAGTAAAATTGTTCTTTGATTTGGTCAGTTTGGTAAAAAGACCTGTTAATTTCACCAAAGGAAGAAAAAACAGCAAAGGAAATTCTGAGACAGACTCTGACCTTTATCTCAAGAGATGTTTGACAGCGCATTGAAAATGGGCTTGAACTGCATCCTGGTTCAGGTGTGCACGCTCCCCGTTATCCCACTGCTTGCACAAAGCTTCATCCGCCTGGTTGGCATCTCCTCCTACCAGACTTCCCCATCCTTTGACTTGCTGTCACATATATTACTACGCTCCCTTTCTGAGCTAGCCATCCTTTCTAAAGGGCAGCCCTCATTCCCTGGTCGGTTCAGCTCCCTTCTGAAGTTAAAGGGCTGTAAGTATGAGGCTGTAAAGGGAGCAAACAGGCAAGAGCCAAAGGTTTCTACTTACAAAAGTCTCAAAAAGCAACTCAATGGGTGGGCAGGTGAGTCCTGGCCAAGGCCTTGTGGAGAAATTTAAGAGGCTACTGCCTAAAACACACTGCCAAAGCAACTGTCAGGGGGAACTTTTTGTGAAGACACCCACTAAAACACCCCTGAAACACAGGGAGAAAGATACTCCTGAGTGTTGAGCACCTCTGCATTCTCAAAAACATTGCTCTCACTTCCATAAAACATCTTTTTCTGTGAGATCGTTCATGTATTTCTCACAAGACTTTATGTTCTCAGTTGAACATCTTTGTTGGAATCGGAACAATCAGAAGTATCAAATTCAAAATGTGACAGGCGTGAAGATCTACCAGAATTGCATTTAGCAAAACCTTTGAAGTGACCCTTGCTTCAGGGTTTTTTAGTGGTAGGTCCCTGATCAGGTAATTAGTTTTCTTCAAAAGTCATTTTCACTAACAAAACCTCCAGAAGGTGTCTGAAATAAAATATCTGCTCTTTTTATTGTTAATTCCCTCTTATTTCTTTGAGATATTGAGCAGTATTTTTTTAATTATAATTATTCAAGACAGAGAGATATTTATATATGGCACCTGCATTTCAGATCATGCATGGGTTTTGCTCTTAATATTAAGTTCTGTATATGCTAGATCTTAATCAGGCAATTTTTTTGCCAGCATTTGAAACTGGCCAACTTTGCCTAGCTGACATTTTCTTTAATTTGAAAAAGAAATAACAATAGAGAACTAACACACTGTCTGCAAATGCCTCCTGCGTTGCCCTCATGAACCTAAGGCATTGCTCTGCAGTGAAACAGGTGGTTAAAACCATCTGACATTTTGTTTTGGGCATGGCGATAAATTGCAGCAAATCTCTCAGCTTTAGCAAGGAAAGATGCTCGGGGAAACCAGACAACTCACTGGCTCACTGTCCTTGAGAACGAGTGATCAGAGGAAATGAGAAATGTCAGGAAATACTGGGCAACCCTAATTTCTCTGTGAGACCTCACTGATTTTCAGATGGAAAATGGCGAATCTGAGAAATTTGTCGCCCTGCATCTTGCCCTGAGTGGTGCTGTAGAGTCTAGCTTGGCTCTGCCCTCCTGCCCTCTTTCTGTCATTGCTCTGGATTTTACAAGCAAAGGTAAAAATTAACTATCCATTTAAATCACAGATGCAAAAATCATAGTTCTTCTGTTCAACATCCATACAGGGTCAAAGAAATCTGCTTCAAAGCATATAAACCAGTTCTAAATGACAGTTATAGTATTTCCCAGTGTTACACAAGAAAAAAATCTGATTCGCATTCTATCACAACAATTTTCTGATTGTTTCGTATTTTTAATCTTTAAAGTTTATTACATGTATAATATGTATGTGTATAAAAGATCCTGATCTAACTCTCCAGTTTAAGACACTAGAGCTAGGAAATGTTGCTACTGCTGTAGGAAGAGCAAAACATGACCACTTGCTCAGAACACACTGAAGTGCAGTAAGTCTAAAGAAATACTATTTACTCACTATTGTTAGATCTTTGAGCAAAATTTTATTGTTTCCTCTTCAGTTTTGTACCTCCTGAAATACATATTCTTTTATTTCAGCACTTCACCTAAACAACGCATGATGGCCAACAGGTGAAAATGAAAAGTAAACAAAAGGAACCTAAACTGGGTTAACCCGCTGAATCTGTGTTAATATGGTTTTTATTTTCTTCTTTAAGTAGCTTTACTTGAAAAGTGTCGAGCAGAAATTCCTCTTGTTGTGAAAACAAATACATTTTAATTAAATTTTGCATAAAGGAATAGAACTGTAAATTCGAGAGTTCAGTGTTATATTCCCATTTTTAGTTGTGGGTGGATTTTTTCATTATTTTCATCTTTCTGCCTGTGAAACCTCTATTTCTCACATGCCCATATTTATTTATTTTCCTCAAAATTTCTCTCTGTTGGCATCTTCTCATGCTGAAGTAGAAGATCCTAGATATGGTTTTATTGGTGCTGTGTAGAAAGGGGCTATCAGTGTCCTAGCACACACAGTTTATGAGTATCCAGCTCAAAATCATCCTGGCTTCCTTTGTTTCCCAGCACAGACTTGTATCCAATTTACTACCTTCTATCTCCCCTTGGTCTCACCCAGCATTATTGCTTTCCAAGTATTTCCATCAAAAAAGTTATGTTTTAGATTATTATTTTCAGAATGTGCTGACCTGCTTTTTTCACCACTTGAATCTCAAGCTCCTGTTCCTGCCACCTTGTTCCATTTTATTGATTTTTTCTGCTTGTAGCTTTTCCTAGTCTAGCATAACGTGCATATTTGGGAAACTACATATCTATTTTTCTGTACCAACAACAAATTAATCTGATCTTTCCTCTGAATAAAACGCTAACCACTGCGCTGACTGGTCTGGGTGTTTGTTGTGCTGTGAGTTCTCTGAGCCTTGCTCTAACTAACTGCCTGTATCTGGACCAACAGAGTAAAACTAAAATTATGACTTCACTTAAGATTAGTACATTTTTCTATAAATAGGTCTAGGGTTTGGGGCTTGAGTAATTGAATTTCTGAGCATGCAAAAATTATTATATTTTTTTTAACTTTCTAAGGCTTAGAAAGGTGAAGCAAGGTCAATTTACTTATGGTGTGACTAATTTATGGAATTGTGTCACACGGATTCATTCTGCTGCTAGTTGGGAAATATGAACAAAATAATTAGCTAATGCACATATACATTTATTTTAATAATTAATTTGTTTATTACATACATTAGCCCTGTAGTATGTATTTTAATTCACAATATCAAACATATTTTGAATAGAAGTTTTTTGTTTAGAAAATTTTATGTTAATGATCTTGTGATGCACAAAGAGCTATAAATAATCTTATAGGCAGTTGTAACTTGCTGTTCAAATATTAATGAAATCATATTAATTTAATTCCTAACCTTGCTCAATTAATCTCAAATGGCATAATGCTAACAGTCTGACGAGGATAAAATCTGCACGGCTACTGCCAACAGAACAAATGAGGAGAAGAGAACTACATGTCATTTGTTTAACTGTATAACTGAAAGCTCCCTCTGGACCGGAGAGAATAAAAGTCTAATTTTCTGCCACTAAAAGTCATTTTCTCTTCACAGAGAGCTGAAGGCTTTACTAGTCTCTATTCATCACTGCTGCAAGACTTCGTTAATATCTATTTTCTGAGAAGTCCTAGCTAACAGTAGAAGGTTTAGGCTGTGTAAGAAAGGCTAGAGGAAATGTTGCTTAGGGAATTAACATGCATTTTTAATGAGCATGGCCTTGCTTCATTCTCTTGTCCATCCTGTGACAGATTACTCATTTCAGTCTTATCAGAGAATGCTTTGCCCTTCCAGATACTGCCTTGCAGTTTTCTTGCTATAAATAGTTGTAAGTTCATTTCTGAAAGCAAAGAAGTCCAAGAAGGCTAAAAAAGAAGATGATCTGTTGTTCTGATAAGACACAAACAAAAAATAAAACCGTAGCCATATCATGGTTTTAGATAACAGTGGAGGAGAACAGAGGAATTTAGAACAGTTATAAGGGAAGAAGTAAGAAGATTAGTTTGTGTGTGAGAATACTGATATGAACATAAAAGGAAGGAAAAAGAAACTAATCAAAACCAACTTTAATATTTTATATCAAAGAAACTCAGATAATATGGTAGCTGAAAAAAAGAAATATGAAAGTAGCTTCTGCAGAAGAGGGGCAGCAGTTTTGCTTTTGGAAGTGTCAACATTCCTGAAGACAGAGAGACGTGAAATAAAATGAGCAGGGAGTCACACCATGGATGAAGAGCTGTGTTTGAGACCCATGACTGTGGATATCATACAAGAGACCGTAGGAGCTGCTAGGGATGAGTAATGAAATGAAAAGGTGTGGGGTCAAGGAGAGACTGTGAGAACACCAAGTGGAGTACCTAGGAGGTAGCAGAATGGTAACACTGAACACTGAAGCTGGCACAAAGAAGCGGCTGATGTTATGACCCCAGGGTCTGAGACACAAGCAAAGATGGAAAGTGGAGCAGAGAACATGGAGAGAACACATATTTTTAGAGGAAATAAAATAGATGGCCTTATGAGAGATGAAGGAACTAATATGGGATAACGAAGAGAACATGTGTTCTGTCTCTGTCTTTGAACCTTGCCAGAAGAATCCATCGTATCACCAAACTATAGAGAAACACAGTAGGATCTCAGCAGCAGGACATGCAAGGTCTGTTTGACAAGGATAGGGCTAAAAAGTGGTGTGAAGCAACAGGCTGTGATGTTTAGAGTTCCCAGTAAGGAGAGGAAATGCAATATTCTTTTTACTGTAGCTAGCAGTGCCTGTGCTGTTTCTCTTGACAGCCTCTATTTATCTTGAATTTTAGTCGAGTAACAAGCTAGATGTCTGTGGTTCTCCACAATGGACGTGGAAAGAGTCACCATTGCTTTTATCTTCTGCTTCTTTGCCCTGACAAACCTTGGTTCAGGAATGCATTTATGTTTAAAGGCTGTTTTCAGAGAAAGGAGGTCTCTTAGCTCAGAGGAATAACATTTTGTCTCCTCTTTAGCAAAACAGCACTGTGGTGTCTGCCTTTTAGACATTTCAGCAGAAAGTGTATCCTGGAGATGCTTCAAGAGGTAAGTAATCCAGGACTGCAGAGAAAGAAATGAAGAAGAAGATTTTTTGAAGAATGCTTTTTTGGCATTGCTTGGAATACTTGTTAGGCATGCTCAAAATCAGGCTCTATTGAAATAAGTCTGATGACTGACTCTGAAAACAAGGGATGGTATGACATGGGATTGAGGAGCTGGAAACTCAGTCCTAGAAATCTTGTCCCATGTAAATAATCCTTAAATATTTTCATAGGCTTATCATCTTGAATTATGTGGCTCTAGTTACCAGTGAAATGCTCATCAGAAGAAAAAACAAAGTGAGGATTAGAAACACAAAGCTTAAAATTGTATCTGGGCAACCAAATTTACCGGTATGTATAAGGAGATTAGACCAGTCTGTAGTATTGAAACCGATTCATGATGAGTGCTCTTATTTTTTTATCCTTCATAACAAGCTTTAATTTTTCTTGTGGATTTTTAAATGTAAAGCCACAATGAACAAATTCCTTAGGGCTATCAAAAGACATACTGAATGCAAAACTACTGAATATGGAGTTATAATATTCTTATTAGAAATGGTCGGTTAAAATTCAGGAGTATTTTTTTAACGGCTCAGTGGTAATGGCAATCTACATCCACTGATGTAAATTATTAGCATCTTCTAAAAGCCCCTTATAAAAATTGACAAACTAGACTCTTGCTAAAAGCATAAGTTACGGATTCCAGAGGCAGGCATAGGACAGCTGCAAAATGAGTTAAAACATCATGAGTATAGAATGAGGATGCAGAAAAATTGAAATAATCTTGTCTTTTTCAGTTGGTCCTTTTGAATCCCTTTCTTTTCTCTCATTACTTGGCAGTGGCTGTGAAAACTCTGGCCCATTTTTATTACATACATCTTTAAAGGACATGATTTTGAAAGATCAGTCCGTATTTCTATCTGTGTGGTTTCATGCACATGTTTAAGCGGGGATATATTTTTCACCTACATACAAAGTAGTATGTTCAAATTAAAACAGGATTGATTTTCTCTTCAGCACAGGGTTTGCTTATTTAATTCAAATGTGGTCAATCAATATAAATGTATTTTAACACAACAAAAGCAAAAAGCAGAGATATGGAGAACCACATAAATGCATACATTAGGAAGGTTAGGACCTGACAGAAAAATCCTCTAAAATTAGTTGCATAGGAGTGTTATTTTTAGCCCACTCTAGGTAAATTATTCTGTTCATGCTAGACAATAACTCAAGAAGAAATACGTTCATGAACAAGACTTCAAGAAAAACAAATCTTAAACAGGTGCCTAGAAATTGCAGCCATTATCATGTTGAGAGCCATGACTATGAGAAATGGTCCAACAGTCACAGCTGAAGAAATAAGAAGATAGGAGCTGTTTAAACAAGAATTAAATGACACTCTGAGGCAGTGAAGGATGGTGAAGTCCACTGCCAGCAGATGAAACAAGTGTTGCAAGTATTAATTGTTTCTGCTCAGCCCTCCTCGTTCCTGTATCAAGATAATTACACTCTAAGTTGTCTGATTAGGAAAAAGAGAGAATGGTTAAAGTTCAGAGTTTGAATGAACACTTGAAAATACTCAATGGGCTGTCTAGCAGCCCCTACTTTCTGCTTACCATAATAATAAGTGTAACAAACTATGCCTCTCACTTATTTCAGGAAACTTTATATCAGCTTTCCAGGGTAAGAAGGTACTACAGTCTCACTGTTATGTGTGTTAGACATCTGCAAAGTAATCACAGGAAATTACAGAGTAAGGTGGTGATGACTTTTAACACTTTTTTTTTTTTTAACACTGGAAACGGTGAAAATACAGTTCTTTTAATGCTCCCTTACACTTGGTCAGAACATTGCTATCTGGAGGTCTTCCTAGAACAAAATGGATGAATTACAGTGTGTTCCTACTTGCTCCATTGTTAATGATTTCCTTTCAAAGCACGCTGTTTAATTTAATTATAAACAAGTATTAAAAGTCGGGAACACCAACTTTGCGTGGCATAGTTCACTCATACAAACTGAGTGCACATTGGCAGCAACAATATTTCAATGTAAGCAGCAAGACTTAACTAAATCCTAAGGCAAGCATTTCCCTTGTAAATCAATGATTGAAAATACTGGGTTGGATTTATCAAAAGAAGAATGGGTGCTGTGCAAGGTTTTCATTTTTCTGAAATTATCGGGCAGAAATGAATCTTTTTTTATGGTATTTAGGCACAATGGTTAATGAACAAGTTTTGACCTTTCCAGAAAATGGATGCATATAAAGATACAGAATAGTCCAAATCAATGTGTATTTAAGTATTAAAAATGGCATTTTTACAACAAAATCCCTGTATAAGCTCTTTGTTCTATTTTTCTCATATACTGCTCTCACTATCTCCTTTTTTAGGTAACTATGAGAACAAGATCTCCTTGTTATAAAATGTCAGCCTTTCATTAAATTCTGGTGTCCATCTTTTCTCTCATGAAAAATACATAGCTCTATGACTCTTTACGCATTCATTTATTTATGGTGTAGGGAAGCTCATACTCCCCAGGCCATAACAGCTCACTCTTTGATTCTCCACTGGGCATGTTTCTGGAGATCCAGAATCAGATTTTCCTGTTTTGTTTTATTTTGTTTTTTTAAATGAACCTCAAGGAGAGAGGTTAAAGGGAAACAAAAAGGCAGTTCTCTTGCCTTCTCTTTCATCTCCCCTTTCTATTTTTCTTTGTCTGGCTTTCACTGCTAAATGTCTATCCAGTGACTCCTCACCTTTTTTCCAGAACAACGGATACTCAAGAATAGAGTACACTGTATTCTTACACTCTACTCTGTCTTTTATTGCACTCAGGCTTCTGATACATATTTCTAAATGTTCTTAAGATACATTGCTGCTAATGGTCACTGACCTGCATTCTTATATGGATTGTGGAAAATAAAACTGAATGAAGCCTTACTGGAATATGAACTATAGTAGTTATGTTGTTATGTCCTCTTTTTTCTCTCTGTTTCTTTTTAAAAGAAATAATTTGAAGGGAGAAGTGCAGATTCATGTGGCATTTTCACAGCCATAAGTATCTTGTCACACTGACTGCAGTGGACTATTTCAATTTCAAAACATTTTCCTCACCAGTTTTCATTGCTGTTCTGTATACTCCCAAGGTTTTTGCTTGGCTGTATAAGAAATGTTAGCATTCAATTAAAAGATACTGCATGTCTATCAGAAGTAACTGAATATTGCCTCTGGCTATAAGGGTATCAGAGAGATCGCTATCAGGGGTTTTTTGGGATCAGTCCAAGTTTCTTGCTTTCTAAACCACTGCAGGTAACTCTGCAAGTGAGATAGCTAATGAAAATAGCAATTATCCTTTACTATGTCTTTCAGGAGTATATGGCAAACCAATCTCTACTCTAAAGTGTCATTCTGCATTAATATGAGTTCTTTTATTGTGTGCCAGGCAATACATTTTATGCCCTTGGCAAAGATAGTGTCTTTGGCGCTGAGAGAACGGCATGTAATACTACATCTCAGAAGAAAAAAGCTATGCCAAAAGGAAAGTATGGGCTTGATTCTCATTTCACACTTATTTCCTGTTGCTTTATTTCTACTGCCAGTAGCTGAGCAGCCTTTGATTTATGCTAGTTTAAGCAAGATTAAAACCAAGTCCTCTATATCAAATGTTGACTTTATGTGTTTCTTTATTATTTGTACAGAAATGAAAACCCATACAATTGAATGGCTTAGATGTAAAGCTCCTTGGCCAAATTAGGGGTGTGTATATAATTAGCACCCCAATGTAATTTGCTTTCTTCATAGCCTGATATTAATTACCTTTCTTAAAACTCTGTTTGCCTTATTTTCTCTAAAATTGAAATACAGATAACATATATTTTAGTATATGTACATTAAATTGATATTATGTCAATCAAAAAGATTAAATATGCAAATAACTTATTTCATGATCTAGCTAGTTAACACAATCATCTGGTATATGTTAGTGAATTCTGATTTTATAGATAACTTCTATTTCTATCCATATAGTGTATTTTACTATATTTATCTTGGGTAAAAGTGTGATAGATATATTTTCTAGTTCTAAGACTATTCACACTTTTGCAACCTTGTGAAGAATAAATCTGATTTTTTATGGAACTTGGGCAATTTTGAGCTTTCTTACATTTGCTATTAACAACAGAAAAATATGTAAATGAGTGAAGGAATAAAGTAGGGTCGATTTGCAAAGACGAGAGATAAAGAAGCTGATATAAAAGGTCTTTTATGTAGTGTAATGCAGCACTTGTGAAACAAATTGGGCCTTTTAGTCACCATATGGCACTTTTAGAGCTCTATTATTGTCCTTATATCCTAGACCTCTGCTCTAACCAACCAAATTTCCCCTCACATAGTGCCTTATTTACTTTGTTATGTGCCATTCACATTTTCCATTTGACCAGTGATTCTGATTGGAAGGAAGAAAATGATTCATCTCAGAAGAACAAATGAGGATGTTAGTGGAGACAAGAGAAGCAAAACTAAGCAGCTGCCTCCTGCTTTTTTTTTTTATTGACAAAAAAGAAAAATTCAAAAAAAGAAAATTAAAACTGCTTTTATTCAGTAGGGAAAACTAGAAGCAAAGTCTGCTACCTTGCAGAGAGGTACAATATCTATTCTAAGCATGCACCACCCAAAATAATAAAGTATAGGTCTTAACATAAATCCACTGGATTAAAAGTAGTCACCATAGGTATCATGGTATAAGTACATCACAAAACACATAATTAGGGAGTTGAAGAATGTGGAGGACAAATAATGCCTGGTCTGGGGAACTCTGAAATAAATGTGACTGTTTCCTTCTACTTGAAAATAGAGTCTCAATCAAATCTATAAAGACTTGACTTATGAAAGCTTTTTCATTATCTTAATATCTGTTGGAAAATGAACAGTCATTTATTTCCAGGGAAAATTCCACACTCATTCAAAGTCATGATGAAAGAACATCAGAGGAAAATGTGATTTTGATCCATTTTTTAATAAACAAAAAGAAAGAGGCATAGAGAGATGGGGAAAAAAACCTGAAGGCTGAAGATGATTTGAGATCATAGGTCATTTAGTTTGTAAGGAAAGCTCTATCACTGCTTGCATGGTGTGGAGTGGGAACCTCACCCTTCACAAGGCAAGACTTTCCAAGGGGGAAGAGCCTCTCTGGGCACAGCGACACCAACCGACTTTCAGAATGGGAAAGCCAATTTCAGAATATGTTCTGACTCAGCATCAGATCAGCTGTCTCCTTACTGATGTAAATACTTGTGCCAGCACACTTTAAATCTTTTTCTTTGTTGTTCGTTACTTTAAAGCTTTTTTTCTTCACCTTTTTCAAAAGCTTGGATGTTTCTACCACAGCTCTTACAGCCTGTGTAGGCAAATGGTGCCAGCTGAGAGAAGAGCAGCAGATCATGGCACAGGCAAACAGGAGACACCAAGGGGGATTCAGGGTGAGGAACCCACCTCACTGGTGGGCGAAATGCCTGACTAACTTCAGCCTCCATTGCCAAAGACTCTGGGTGCTGAAAAGAAGAATATTTTGCTTTTTTCTGTATGAATGAAAACAAAGTCTTTAAATCACCCTGCTCACTCCCTTGTCAGATAAGAGTTACAGAAGCAGTTAACAAGGAAACGGGAGGAAGCTAGTTCCTAAAATGTGAAGTTATTTTTAGACATCACTGTTGTTAGCAAAATGAGAAGCAGGAATTTGTGAGAAGGTAGGAGTGTGGATGAAATCCTGGCCCTGGTGCAATGAATCACAAAACTCCCTCTAGTTTAAAAAAGAAGGGATTTTTTTTTTCCTTTGTGTACAGATTTTACCACATATAAAAAGTACATTCTTCAGTGCTATTTAAATAGCAAAAATGTTGAGAGTTTAAGTGATAATTGTAGTTGAGATTAAATAATAACAGCAGCTAATGAAAAGGAAATAGCACACCAGTTTCTGATAAATTTTCAGGTATCATTTCCTTACAACAGCAATAATAACCATAATAATAACAAAACGGAGTTAAGATCTTTACTCAGTATGTCTGTTTGCTGCTGGAAGCATGGCAATCATTACAGAATACCCTGTTCTACTCATTTTCAAGCCAATTCTGCCATCTTACAGAGTTTCTTCTGTTATTCCCATACCCCAAAGTGCTCTCTTTCGCTTTTGTGCTTGTTCCTTGGCTGTCAGTCCTCCCATCATGGCCAACCTCACTGAGGCCACAAAAAGTCTGAAAGCAAGTTTTGGCACCGTATCGACTACAGAAGCTTCTCAGCAGAACAGACAATGTTTACTGCAAAGATTTTAGACTCTGTAAAATACACGTAGATCCTCTTAAATGTATACATAATTTTTTACTCAATTTGCCCTCCATATCTAAGTATTTTGAAGGCATCTGCCAAAAAGATCTGGAAAAAGATGAGTTTCCAGTCTAAATCAATTTTGAAATACAATGATGCAAAATAATTTGGGAAAGTGCCCTGAGACCCCCTCAGACTGTTTGACCTGCTGTATACCCAAACATGAAGCTTGAAGACTTTGTTCTGGATTTCCATGGCTAAGTTTGCATGCGAAATACCACATTGTTTAGTTCTGTTCTGGTGAAGCTGTGAGGATTGAAAATATGAAAACAAGCTTTATTAAGGGAAAATGGCTTCAGTCTTTAAAGACTGAGACTAATTTCTCCACACAAACACAGTATTTAGTGGTATTCTGGAAAACCAATCACTAATTCTGCAAACACTGTATGAGATAATCCTTAGAAAAAACACATCATGTACAGGAAGAGTGTTAAAAACCAGAGTGACTGGACTAAAAAGTAAAAGATTCATTGGAAGCCTGAGAATTTCAAAGGAGGGCTTAGATTTGCCTAGTATTGAGTTTTGAAGCTTCAGCAACATTCAGCCATTTGCAATCACTGTGTAAAAATTGTTATTTTTACATTCTTTTCTACCATATTGTGGATCATCCTCAGGCCATCTTTCATCAAGTAAGGAGGGCAGAAACCAGGGAAATAATAGAAGGACATAGGTCATGAAAGGTGGGAGAATTCCTGCTGCATGGCTGGTTAAGTAGTTGATGAAAAAGCAGATTGGGGAGGCTTCTTCTGTTACTCTGAATTATGATTGGGCGTTTCTAAATGCAGAGGCAGTCAACAGTGCATCTGCACGTTAGCATTTGTGCAGTAATTTGCTCTACAAATGCATTATTGATCTCTTAGAAGAACATAGCATATACCTTCAGAAATTTTCCCTGTGTGAAGAGATCTTTGGCTTTTTGCCTTTCTATCCCTTGCAGAGGGTTCCACAACTTGAAATGGCTCCCTGGCTACAGAATTTATTACAGTATAGTTCTGCTCTTCTCTTACCCTTTAATCTGACCTTTCTAGATGTAGTCTAATAATTTTCTGTCCTATAAAGTTAATTAAGAATTGAACATTTCCACCTGCTAATGCAGTAAAGTGTGGTTGTACTTCTGCTAGAGCATATTAATAATGTCACTAATTGAGACAATAATTGTCATGACACAGGATCCCTCATTTTGCTCTGAATGAGTTTTACCTATGGGAGAAATAGGCTGTGACCTGACATGGGAGAGGTAAACTCTAGTAATGAGAGAATGTGTTATTAATCATCCTGTAAGGCCAGGGGTACCCTCAGCAAAAACAATTAGCTGCAGACAGGAGAAGTTCTGTGGGGCTGTAGAACCCCTATGTTGTTATTGGGGACTTTGATACAATCATCCAGTTAATCTGGTCAGTATTACCTGCGTGGTGCATCCTTATTGCCTCACCTTCCCTATGGAGGAGAATGGTGTTGCAGTGGCTCAGACCCCTGCACTGAGTGGATTTTTCTCCAGGAAGCCAGTGGTAGGTGGGTGGTGTGGAGCAGCCTCAGACTGGTCTCTGGAAAGCCGTAGAAATGCTGTAAAAAGCCTCTGGTTTTTAGACTAGCTTTTCAGGACAGTATGAGCCTCAGGAGAATTGCATTTCTAGGAAGTATCTGAGAGAAACAGACGTTTTCAAAGCCTTGGGTGGTGGGATGCCCCATCCCTAAGAAAGAGGTGCACCCTGTCGCTTGGTTTTACTGATGTGATAGTTGAAACACAGAGGGCACAGGGATCTCAGTGGGATGATTTAGCAGATCTAGGGGAGGAAACCAATTTTCTTTCATGTCAGATCAGCTTCTTATTCACTATATCACGGTACCTCTCAGAGATACCACTTGAAGTGAGTTTATTGGTCATGAGATTAGATTGTCTTCTGCTTCACCTTGGAAAAATTCAGTGTGAAGGACTATCAGAACGTTTTTGTAGTCAAGAAACAGAGATAAGGATGGGTTAGAGACCTGATTTGCACCTGGGATTTTTGTTTGTCCTGCTTATGTTAACACAGGATTTGGAATGTTGGCCAGCATGTGACATGGGGTTAGGATTTAGGCTTCTCTTATTCTGCCAGGCTACAGTTAAAATCCAGTATTTAACTCTTTTTTTTGGTATAATTTTAAGACCTTATGTGTCTTTGGGCCTTAAACACAAAAGCTCTAGAATATGTCCATGAGTTATCATTATTTGACTTAATACCTTTTAACATACTGTGTACCTTTAAAAACTGAGACAAAGTCTAAGTGGTTCACTGATGGAAACCTGTAAGCTGAAAGTATCTACTCTGGACTCATGCTAGGTTGAACAGCTTCTGTCCATAGCAAAACAGGGTCAGTCATTTGTCATATTATGTCAGCAGTGAAATGTTAGAGACAACAATTAGTGTGATCTCTGTCTATAGGTAAGTCTTGCACAGTGCTAAAATAAATATTTACTAATCCTTTATATATGTGCCTTTCTTTTCAAGATTTGAAGTCTCAGCCGGGTTTCTTCAGCAGCGTAGTGAAAATCAAAAACACAGCTTCCTATATTAGAAGTGCATTATTTGTGGCTACAGTCACTTTGCTTTAATATGCTGTTACCTTCTGCCTGAATTCAGTGCTCTCAAGCATTCTCTTGATGTTCATAACTACTGCTGCCTACTATTCAGATATCTTCATCAATCTCTTCATGATTGTTCCTAATGATTTTTCCTTTTTTTTTTTTTTCCAGAGGATCCAGGCTGTTCAAAGCCCATTGGTGTGTTAAAAGTCTGATTAAACTTTCAGTATATCTGACAGGCCTAGCTGTGGGGATTCCAGATTAACCATCTGGAATCATTTGATCTTAAACAGTATTAAAATAATGTTTCAATAAACTCATGTTTGAATGCTGCCATGTTTATAATCCAATAAATGCTATCTTGGTATCAGCTTTTATTCACTGAATAAATGGCTTCTCTCCCAGCTGTCTCAGCTGTAATAGCTAGTCAGGTTCTTTTTTAGAGGTCTTGCAAATTTATCTAAGCAGGTTTAAATATCCGCTCTATACAATAGTGTACTGTATTTTTATTGAGCCCTTGTTTTAAATATGTTATAAGAGTAACAGTTCAAACAGTTATTGTAGGGCCTTGTAAACCCTCTGCCAAGTTTTTTAGGAATAGCAAAGTTTTTCCTGTGCCATGTCAAAAACAGTTTCTATGGTTACCCATTCTTCTGTTAATGAATCAATCACTAGGGCAGTCCAGCCGGATCCAGCTGAGATCAGCTGTCCTCCCCTAAGGACCCCAGCAGTCTCAGTTTTGCCTCTCCCAAGGGTTGCCAACCTGATCTACTGCTAGAGTGAGATGCCTTTTAAAGTAGAGGAATCGTTTTCCATAAGTGCTTTTCTTTGAATTTAGCTAAGCTTTGACTGCAGAATGCTTTAGATATATAAATCCTAAAATTCATGTTCCGTCTTTTCTTGATCTTCACTTGCTGCTCTGACTACAAGTTAGCTTCATGATTGCTGAGGACCGAAAACGTTTAACCACCATGATGGAGGCTGTCCTTGAGCTCTGCAACTGGAGACACGAACCATAACATCCAAAGCGTGCAATCTATATGCAGCATATATTAATAACTTTCCAGTAGACCTCCTTTGAAGGGGAAACCAGGCTAGGCAATAGCGTTAGAAAGAACAGTCTGAAAGCCTTGCTAAGCTGCAGATTATACACAGCTCTTTCCATAGCCCTTTGTGGAGCCAGCTGGCCTCCTGCAAGCAAGCAATGAGAAAATAGAAGGAAGGATTTTGCTCTGGTTTAGCCAGTCCTCTTGCCCACACAACTTCTAGTTCACTTTTGGTATCTCTTCTTCTTTGCCCTTGCATCTCCTTTCTGTCAATTTTCATCATGCACATAAAAATCCCTCAGGAAGCAAGATAAGCTAACTGTTAATGCCTATTGCATATCAGCCATGTTAAACTAGCTAAGCTGGGCAGAAGACAACACTGCAGTAACTTACCTAAGAGCAGATAAAGTTTTCATATCCACAGCACCAACCAGAATTCTTCATTCTTGCTAGTCCATCACTTTAAAAAAGAAGGATAATTCAAGTAGATGGAACTGTGTCTATAAAGCGCTTTACTGGGACAAAGAATACTTTGTACTAATAAGATGTTATTAAAAATATGGTAAATGCATGCTAGAAGATTTGTTTAGCTAACTGCCCATACGTCAATATCTTTTTTCCTATTTTTGTCTGTAACTCAGTACCTAAAATGAAGTTCACATGCATTAAATCTTTCTTTGAATTAAATGTCTTCCACAAGAAGGAATTCTGCTACAGTAGGGGTTAATTTTAATATACCATGATATAATAATTGTTTTTCTGCATAACTCATCTAAGGAAGTTTCAGATGAAGTAAACATTTTTAGGAAGATTTTGGAGATATATAATGCTCCAACTAACAGCAAAAGAAACTAGAAATGCCAGTCAAAATATCTCATTTTCCAGGGTTCTGTACAGCGAAATAAGCAGAGAAAAGCCTTCCAGCCTGGGTTATTCACCTTCTGTAATGCAGATAAGACATGGCATAGGTACAAAACAGGATAGGCATATATTGAAAAGAGAAAATAAGAAAGTGAGCAAAATGCAGTAAGGAAATTGCATTTACTGCTGTTTACTGCAGAAGTTACAGCTTCTTTTTCTGACAGAAAGATAAAAACAATAGTTATTTTGCCAATGTAACTTCTTGATCTGTCTTCGAAATCTGAGATGGATACAGCTTTAAGGAATTTTTGTGTTGAAATGTTGCAATTATAAAATATTTTAATTCTGTATAATATTATCAGTTTTTCAGTATAGAAATCACTCATGTTTATACACTACATTTTACACAACTTAATAAAGCTACACAAACTGTATTGATAAGGGTTTCCACAGTAAGAACTGCCATTCATGTCACCTCTCCACTTCCGTTACTGTTATTCAGCATCATTCTCTACTTTCTAAAAGGCAGTTGGACTATATTTTCACATATTCTAAGGTAAGATTTTCCCTCTTTTATACTCTTCAGCCAAGCTTTAAAAGCACAGCCTTTTAATTTTGCATATGCTTTCAAAAAGGCAGCCAGATATGATATGCACTGATGCAAGCGTAGGACGTAGTCAAATCCTGATCCTTCACTGGCCTTTTGATGTACAGCTCCTCTTCACCAATTCCTCAACCAAAAAGCACTGAGAATCAAACTGCTCTTGTAAAGAAAGTTATTGAATACACAGACAGCCAGGCACTTTGCTTTCTTTTCAGCTTTCTTCACTTCCTTCTTTCAAAAACTAGCAACTCTCACTCTGGTCTTCTATTTTTTGCCAATGAGCTTGGGAAAGTTGATACAGGAAAGGATGAAAAAATGATCTTGTCATTCCTTTGGGGGTCTAGAGACCAAAGAGAAACTTACTGCCTGAACTCTGTTGTCACTTTTCAAAACTTAAGACATAGACCAAAAATATAATAACTATCTTATTCCTTATCAATACCATCTTGCAATCAAGTAATTCCTGATTCTTAGTCTGGATTGATTTTCCACCTTCTTAATTAGTTAAACATCTCTGTAGGTACATGCAGGAAAGGTGAGGCTACCATTTCAGGCTTTGTCTGCGTGTGTTATTTTTCTAGAGTTTGGAGGGTGATCTCTGAAGCTTACACAATATTTTTAGTACAACACGTATCTTTCACCCACACCATTTTGGTTTCATCTGAAAAAATTGTGTTTCTTGGTGTCTTTTTGACCACAGCACAAACCCACACCTTTCGGAAGAAAATTCTTTTGTGCCCTAAGGACTAGTTCTAGGTTCCTGTGCTCCTCTGCCTTCTCTGGGGAGAAGACTTTACTCTAAGTACAACCACCCTCAACCCACATCTATCTCAACTACTCTTGATAGTGTCCAAATTGTTCTTCCTACATAGGAAGAACATCAAGAATTTTGTACAGTCCAACTGTGCAAAACCTAATCACATATGGGTCAATATAAGTGAGGTAAAGATTAGGTAACAAAGAAAAACTTTCTAGAGTACCTTTTTTTTATTCTCCCCAGTTTAGAAGATACCTTGTACCTTCTAAATTAAAGCATTTCATGTAATTGTAGACACCTTACAATGTCCCACCTAGTTTTCAG
Organism: Chionis minor; assembly: GCA_013398295.1. Lineage (NCBI taxonomy): Eukaryota > Metazoa > Chordata > Aves > Charadriiformes > Chionidae > Chionis > Chionis minor. The sequence goes on from VZSF01000138.1 coordinate 69,360, forward strand.
CTGGCTATTTTTGCCTAAGACATCTGCATGTGGTCAATGGGTGTGAAGTTGAACCTACAAAGTATCTGTCTGCTGGAGTGGCAGCTGGAAGCTTGGCAGAGCACTCTTTGATTCCTAAAATTGTGTTAGATACGTATGTTTAGGCATCTACCCGCTTGGATAACTATGAGCAGCTGGACATCTGGCTGGCAGTCTCAAAGGTGCTTCCCAGAAAGAATTACAGAGTTATTCTCATGTACAGCCCAGGGGTCAACAGTAATTTGCATTTTTTTGTTAATGTTGAAGATGTTTACTATTTCATGGTGATGATTCCTTTAGTCTATCAGGAAGGTGATATCCCATCTTGAATAGTATCTCTTCAACCATCAGAGAATAATGGCACACCCCTACCCCCTACCCCTCCCAACGCCGCCCAACCTTGTTTCTCTTTTCAGCTTTGGACAGATTTCCTGTGTGTCATATTTCTACCACAGTAACTGAATCTTGCCTGCGTAGTAACCAGCAAAAAACCCGAAACGATCAGATTCTGCTTTGCATCTCATCTGCTCTTGTTATAGCTGTCAAAGTTATGCCCTGTCTAGATTCATAACAAGTTTAATGATGTTTTTCATATATTGGCCTGAAAAAAGACGGTTCAACTGTCTTAAGATTTTCCCTTGCAATCGGGACTCAACAAGAAGTATGAATCATTATTGACACACTCAAAATAATCTGTCATGCTACTTTAAAATACTAATGAGAAAACCCTTGAGTCTTTTGATATTAGTAGTTGTTTCATGTTGTAATTGAATTTGAAAAGCTCTGTTAAGATTTTTATCCTCTGACAGTAACTTATTATACTTCTAGAATAAAATTGTTTCACAAGTGGTTTAGATGGCAGCAGTCTGAAGAAGCCCTAAACACTTAATCTTCCTATGAACAATGTGAGCTAACTGTAAATGTGGTCTCCCAAATCCAGAGTTTTTAAGGGAGTGTGTAATTTAGTATCATAAGCTTTCCACTGAGGTCATGTTTTCTAGATGTTTGATCATCCTTATAATTCTCATCTGGACTTCCTCTAATTGGTTCTTGTCTTTGCTGAAGGGAAATCTCAAAAATATACACAATCCGTCAACCGATGCCTTGCTGATGCTGTGTTCTAGAGCACTCCTGATTCACCTTGAAATTCAGTTTTACATCCCAGTATGCTGTCTGATTTTTTTCCAAACACTATGATATTACCAAGTCATAGTCCGGGTGTGATTCATTTTTTTGTGGAACTGCTACATAGCCTGTTGTTTACCCTATTCTGTCTTCGAGTACTTCATTATTCCTGTTTAAGTATAGTAATTTGCACTTGGCCTTACTGAGTCACATCCTATTTTTTTTCCAGACCCTTTGTCAGTTTGTCAAGATTATTTTAATTCTAATTTTGTCCTCCGTGGGGCTTGCAACTGCTTCCAGCTCGCTTCCATCTGGAAGTGTAAAAGGCATAATATCTCTTCAGATAACCAAGTGACTAATGAAACTACTGGGTAATACTGGACCCAGGTAGAATTTTACGGAGCCCAATCAGCTACTGTCTCTTAATTTGATGGAGAACAGTAAGTAGCTATTTCTGAGTGCAATTTTCAAGCCAGTTGTTCAATCTATGGAACAGTACTTTGGTCTAAGCAATATTTTTATAGTTTGCTTATAAGAATGTCAAGCGGTGTCAAAATGCTTACTAAAATGAAGACATATCACACCTGTTGCTCCTTCTCTAACCGCAAAGCCCATTATCTCTCCTAAAAAGGAACAGACTTGATTTAACATGATTCAGTTTCTGATAAATTCATATTGGCTTTTACTTACCACCTTCTCTTCTTACTAGTGTGTTTATTTACTCACTAACAATTTGATTCCTTGTTTCAATAAGTTTGTAGTAGATGAAGTTAGGGATATAATTCTGTGTGTCCTCTTGCCCTTCTCTTGTCCTGCCTTTGTGTAACAGGTACAATTTTTTACTGTCTTATCTACAGCCACTCCTGTTTTAATCCAGTTCTCATAAGTATGGTTCTAACATGCTTGAGATTGCTTTAGTCGGACTTCTATGTGCATTGTGGTGAATTTACAAGGGCTAGTATATCTGAATTTCTTCAGATTTCTAATTTATGCACATGATCAATAACATATTTTCCCCTATTCTCACCTGAGTCTTTCATTAGTGCCAGTGGCATTACTTCACTGACCACAGTTAATCTTTCTACTCGAGAAGGGAATAAAAAGACATTAGAGTTTTCAGCCATCTCAAGGCCATGGTTCTGTATTCATTCCCTTGAAGGCAATGCCATTTAACACAGCCAAACCTTATATCCAGCTGCTCAAACACATGCCTCCAGTGGGCTGGAGGAGATGTTTGCATAGCTGCAGTTGGCTGCCCAGCTGATGGGTGGCCTGCCCATGATGAGGAATAATTACTGCTGCCACATGCACCTACAGCCTCAGGGTCGCATCACTGAGGAGTACAACAGCTCATTCCTTGAGCTTGCTCTTTATTCTCTTTTTAGTTGTATCTTGCACCTTCACCTTTCTGACTTCATCCCTATACAATTCTGTTTTTTTATATTTGTGTCTGGTAATCTGCACACAGGTTGTCCAAGACACCATTACTGAGCGAAATTCATCACTTTCTGCTTCTGCTTGGAAAAGTTTGTGTTCTTCCAGTCAGTCTGACTACTTTCTTGAACTCCTTTTTCTGATAGACCTGTCTGCTCCTAGAAGCTACCTTCCATCTCTGGTCACTGCAGTCTGGTTCCTGGGTGTTGTCCTTGTTCCACTCTTCTCCTTCTGGAATCTCTTGTATTTCACAGTTTTGTTAGTGTTAGCTGTCTTCCCGTTCAAGGTTATTTCTTATAAATATTATCAGTTTTGTTCATTATAAAATAAAAAGGAAATATAATCCCTTTCATAGGATTTTCTGTATGAAAGTAAGAGATCATACAGATTTTAAAGTTTTCTTAGTATCAATGTTTAAAGGAACACAAGGAATACATAATTATTTTTCTTCACAGTAATGCAAATTTTTAGAGAAACCATATAGAAGAAAAAATGACAGGGTTCTTAAAACAAATAACAATATTTAGCTAAGAATATTAGAAGTTTACAAAAAATGTTAACAGTTATTAGGCTTGCATTGGGTTCCTTAAATTGCTAAATTTACTAATTTTAAAAAGTTATACAATAACTTTGTCCATGTAATAAGTTTATGCATTCTGAAACATCCCCATCACTTTAGACACAGAGTCAAGTGACTTGTAAATATCTAGCTGTGCTTGTGTTTGTGATCCATGTTGCAACCTGAGAGGAAAACTTACTCTATTAATAAACTTCTTATGGATTTTGTTAAAACATTTAACAAACAAATAGGAGCCTAAGCAAGCACATTATTAAAATAATTTACTTCAATTCAGCTAATGGAAAGGATGGAATATATGATCAAATCAAGACTGCAATTAAGACCGAGTCAATGAACCAGTGAGTTCAGTTTCGCACATCATCCAGCTAATATGGGAGCAGATAATCAGATTGAATGCCACTGGAAATAATTGTTTGTTATTTCTTTAGAGTCAATTTTCCTTCCTGCTTAAGATCCTGTCAGTGATCAATACAATTTTAACATTAAGTATGCAAAAGACATAAGGAGCCACAGACCAGAGTTTAGGTATGACTTATGTATTGGCACGTTAACTATTGCACTTTGGCTATTGGGTATTTCCCAGAGCAAACAGAGATGTCCCTTGCCTCTGCCATGGTGAAGATATTTTACCATTTCTCTCTTAAACCTCAGTCTTACTAAATATTATTCATTTATTGCTCTATTCCTCTTTTCATGTTGTAACACAGAATCTTTCCCCTAACTTAAAATAAATAAAGGTCAAGTTCAACATACTACAAGGTTTTGGTTGATAATTATTTTTAAATATTTAATATACATATAATTTAGAGATTTTTTTTTTTTCCTAATACTGGGAATTTTTGGAACTATAATTTTGTAAACACACACGTTTTCCCATGTAGACATGGAAAGAATGAGACATATACCGAAGAAAATACAGAGGAAAATTAGGGAACAGTGAGGTCTAGCGAAGCTTGAGTTGCACATTTTTTAATATCTCTAAACAGGCAGTAGGAGTTTACTTGAAGAATGTGAGATCTTTAGGTGTTAGTAAACTTACTGACATCCCTTAACTAAATCCTCAAGTCACTCCTTTTTCTTGAGAGCCTAAATGGAGAAAGAGAGGCATTGAATTTTGTAGGCCAGTCTATAAGAAAATAAGATCTATAACAAAAGAACAATTTTCTTCTAACTACTCTTCACTTTGGGATGGTTTGCTCAGGTCAGTTTTCAGGATCAACCAGCTGATATTTTGTACTGTGAATACAGTTTAATCCTCTCCCACTGGACAGAATTTTAGGCCTTTCGTCACAGAGGAAAGTTGTGTCCGTGCGCAGCTTTTCATTTCAACGTATCTGCTAAGCTGACCATGGATGAATTAATTTTCCAGAAATTTGAAAATACAAAGGGCTCATAGGTATGATTGGTACTTGGAAGACTGATGTCAGTTTTTGAGATAAGGTGGTGAATATGAGGCTCACAGGCAGCTAAATAATATTTTAGAAATGTAACAATTATACACTGTCTTCCCTTTCATCTGGAATAGGTAGCATCCCTAACTGAATCATTTCATATGAATTCCAAAATCTGAATGCAACCAAACTTCAATTAATGCATTTCAATTCAACAAATAGTGGGTTGAAATTATAATGCATCTATTAAGCCTAGAGCTAATATTTTAATCTCTTTCTTATTGTGTAAGTTTGCCTTCCATGCTTCAAATTTTCCAGCTATGCGATTTACAGCTGAGTTTAGAAAATGTAAATAGTAATAAATTGGCATGTTTAATGCCGCAAACAGGAGTGCTTAACATCTCCTGGCAATACTGTCTGGGACTTCCTGGAAAAAATCTATTGTAGCTGAAATCTTGCTTTTCATAGCCTTTGATGGATATATTTTGCCTGAATGTATGTAATCAGCTTTTGACCCATGCATAGGTCTCACCTCTCCAGCATGTTCTGAGCACTGGGTTCCACAGTTTGATTCTGATTTGTGTGGAAAATGTCTTTCCTTCAGTTTGTGATGAAAGGCAACCCCTCAGTCTGTGATCTGATAATTTGGTTTGATTTTCCATTATTCTTACATAATGAAAAGCAGGATTAATTATTTTATATTCATCTTTTCCAAGCCATTCGTGATTTTATTTTTTTCTATAATTTTGTCATCAACTGTCTCCTTCCCAAGGGTGATTTTTTTAAAACTCTCCTTATTTTAAAGCCATCCATATATTTGATTATCTTTGACTTCTTTCTCTGTGCTTGTTTCAACTTGATTCAACTACTTCTTTACTGAGATGAGGAGAAAGAACTGTGTGTAGCACTGAGGATGCAGGACACAAGGGATTTGTACAGTGGCATAATGATGTATTCTACTGTCTTTTCTGTTGCTTTTCTATTTGATTCTTCTTTCTGACTGCTTCTGAGCACTGAGCTGATGTTTATAGCGAACTATTCACAAGTTTTCCAAGAGGTAATAACAAATTTAGAGCCTATTACTCTATATGTGTAGTTACGGTTGGTTTAGCTTATATGCATAACTTTTCATTTACTGACATCGAATTTCAGCTCTGATTTTATCACCCAGTCACTTAATGTCATGAGGTTCATCTACAACATTTTGCAGTGGACCTTCATTTTGCATTGTCACCAATCTTGATTGAGTTCTTCACCTTATTTCCCAACCATTCATGAATGCTTGAAATGCATAGGGCTAAGCATGATTCTATATAGGGCACTACAGGTAACTTCCCCCACTGTGAACACTGATCTACTCATACACCATTTATATATCCTTTGGGGGTGCTGGTCGACAGCTCAATAGGAGTCAGCAGTCTGCCCTGGCAGCTTAGAGGACATCCTGGGAAGCATCAAACACGGCGTAACCAGCCAGTTAAAAGAGGTGATTATCCTGCTGTATTCAGCATTGATGTGGTCTCTCCTTGAGAGCCATGTGCAGGTCTGGGCACAACAATTTAAGAAGGATGTGAAGGTCCCTGAACGCATCCAGAGGAGAACAACAAAGCTGGTGAAAGGGCTGGAAGGAATGCCCTGTGAAGAGCAGCTGAGGACTTTGGGCTTGTCTATTTTAGAGAAAAGGAGGCTGAGGGGCGACCTCATGGCTCTCTACAGCTTCCTGAGGCGGGGAAGTGGAGAGGGAGGTGCTGAGCTCTTCTCCCTGCGATCCAGCGATAGAAAACATGGAACACATGGGAATGGTTCAAAGCTGCACCAGGGGAGGTTCCGACTGGACATTAGGAAGCATTTCTTTACTGAGAGTGTGGTCAAACATGGGAACAGGCTCCCTAGAGGGGTGGTCGATGCCCCAAGCCCATCAGTGTTTAAGAGGCATTTGGACAATGCCCTTAACAACATGCTTGAACTTTTCGTCAGCCCTGAATTTCTCAGGCAATTGGACTAGATGATCATTTTAGGATCCTTCCAAATGAAACAGTCTACTCCTATTCTATTCTATTCTATTCTATTCTATTCTATTCTATTCTATTCTATTCTATTCTATTCTATTCTATTCTATTCTATTCTATTCTATTCTATTCTATTCTATTCTATTCTATTCTATTCTATTCTATTCTATTCTATTCTATTCTATTCTATTCTATTCTATTCTATTCTATTCTATTCTATTCTATTCTATTCTATTCTATTCTATTCTATTCTATTCTATTCTATTCTATTCTATTCTATTCTATTCTATTCTATTCTATTCTATTCTATTCTATTCCTATTCTAATTCTATTCTATTCTATTCCTAACCTATGAGATTAGAGATGGATATTTTTTATTCATCATACAGTTCTTGAGAAGCTGTGGTTAGGGATCTGGTCACCAAATTTTTGGAGGTACATATGCTCTATATGAATTGTATCACTTATCCCCCAACGGACTTTAACACAGGATATGGCTTTCCCCTTCCACCGTCTTTCATTCTTCACCATTCTGTCATGTTTGTCCCCATGTCTCATATTGAATAATTAAAATTTGTGCCAGTTTGCTTGTTACAGGAGCCAGACTACCTCTCCTTTATTCTCTTTTTGATGAAAACTGGCTTTTGTAAAAGTTAACATTTCAAAGAACTGTGAGAACTGTCAATAAAATAGACCTACCTGATTTCCTTTAAATGAGCTAGCTCTACTTCTGCTCACAATATAAGTGAATTGTAACAGCAGGGGAAAGTGCCATAAAGTTTAACCTTCCAAATACTTATTCAGCTAGTCTGTGCAGCACCGCATGGTTTAGCAAGCTTAAACTTATTTGTACCTGCAAGGAAGCAAAGGGAAAGGGTTTGAGCAAACAGCCAGTCCAATGGAAGCAGAGGAACCCTAGAAATGTATTCCAGATGTCCAAAGCTGACTGCTTTGGTGTTGCCTTCAACCTCCCCCATGTACATTAAGGTTTCTTTGAAGGACTAAGGACATACCCCTGAGGTCCTAGTGTTCCCTATGTATGGGGTGAGGGGGTAGTGGGAGTGAGGCGGAGAAGGTTTCTTAGCAAACATCAGTCCCAGCTCTGGATGCAAGGAGAAGGAGGAGTAGTGGGTTAACATTCTTTCTGCCTGACTTCCGCCCCTTCAGGCTGTCTATTTCAGAGTCTGTCTTCAAGTCAGGACAGGACCAGAATAAGCATCATCATCTGTGTCCTATATTTCTTTAAATCTGAGATTGTTTTCTGGAAAGAAACTGTATGTACTGTAACCAAAAGCTCAGTTGAGGTGACCCAGAATCAAGGACTTCAAAGACATGCTTCCAGTTAATACCCGTTTCTGGTCAAGACATATTCCTAGTGCGGCAAATTCTGCTTTGGCTCCTTTTGCAATTGCTTTTACCGGCTGCAGACTCTTGTCCTGGTTTGAGGTAAAACAGGAACAACTTTGTCCAGCAACTCTACTTTCTAACTAGGCCTCTTCTAACTGCTGAAATTAACAGCATGTTGTTCAGAAAACTGCTCTTTCTCAGGGCCATAAGACTCATGTTTACAGCTGATACCAAGGCACAGCATGCAGAGAGGCTCTTGCTTATACTTATTGCTATAACACCCAAGGCCAACCAACTTTGTTATTTGCCCCATTGGAGGGTCGGAAGTGGAAAAGTGTAGAGGGGTCCCACCTGCGGGGAGGAGCCGACAGGACAGGTGACCCAAAACTGACCAACAGGGTATTCCATCCCGTCTGCCTCGTGCACCGTATAAAAGCTGAGACATCAAAGGGTCAGCCCTCTTTCTTCAATGGCCGGCATCTAAGGAGGACTCTCTCTGTTTGTCTGCTTTTGATCCCAATCCGTGTGCTCCTGAATCCAGATCTGGAATCTAGTTCCCATCCATTGCTGAGTCCAGTCTGGGCCTTCCCCAGTGCCTGCTGGTGAAGTGATTATCATCCTGGGGGCTCAATACGGTTTTGTATATATTTCATTATTTTCTTTTTATTATTTTATTCTTTATCTTTCATTAAAGTATTTTAGTTCTTACTAAACTAGTTTCTCTTCTCTCTCTGCTGCTCTGCACCTGCAGGAGAGAGGGAACATCTGTTGCTCGGCTTGCTTGGGCCAATCTGGACCAAACCATGGCATGCATCTCTTGCTACATTTTCATGTCTTTGTAGTGGTAGCTTCAAGGTAGGAGTTGGGGCCAAATCTGCCCCTCATTTGCTAAAACATCCTGACAGTTATCTCTGGGGCATTTGCTGCCACCCAAGCACCCAGCACATGGGGGCATGCTCACCAGCCATGTAGCGATGCGTATGCTGGTTTTGTACTCACAGCAGGAGACAAAGTCTTTTCTAGAATGGCTCCAGTGTAGCTTGTGTACTTGCACACTGCCTGGTTATGGGCTCAGCTTAGGCTCCTTGGAGAAATATTGATTTTGGGTGCACCCTGGGCTTCGGGCTGCAGAATCAGACCCAGACGAAGGTAAAGGGAGCAGTGAGTTGCAGTGTCAAGTGAAACCTGTTGGTAAGAAATGGGTCTGAATAGGACACAAAGCCACAACATACATATGGGGACCCTACACTGCAAGCAAATAAACTCTGCCAGGGAGATGTGGTATAAGAGATCACACTGCATCAGATACGACTGGAGAAGCAGCTTCTGAAATTCATTAGGCACTGATAGGAAGCGAAGCTTCATTGCAATTCTTGATAGCTTTTCTGCCCAGTGGGAATTCAGCACAAAAGCCTTTTAGCGCACAGTTTAACTGGGAATACCTGAGCAAACTGATAACACTGCTGCTTTTATGGTAGTCTTGTTTCTCACGTATATATCGCAGCAGACTACTCCACAAAGCATTATAAGGTCGTGGGTGTGCATGTGTGTTTATGCACCTTCATCTGCACATTCAGCTAGCAGCTTGAAGGCATTTAACGATGTTACCCGTAGTAAGAACTACAGTGGGAAGGATATCCATAAAAGAAAACCAACTATCAAACAAAGGTTTTTCAAAATGACCTGCATTGCTATTGTAGAGTTCTTTGTGTTGCACAGTTTTGGCCTTACAGCTGAGTGAAGAGGCTGCTATGTTACCTGCCAAACACATAAATCCAGTCACGATTCTGATGATACTATTGTTTCATCCAAAGAGCAAAACCAGCTCAACCGTGGCTCAAAATCAAGTCATTTGTTCTGCGGTTTGAATATAGCAGATTCATACGCAAGTGAAAGCACACATGTGGTATGTTGTCTGCTAAATATCCTGTTAGATGGAAAATGATTAGGAAAAACAAAGCAATGATCAAAAAGGAGTTTCTTCACCTCTTCTCTCTGTGATATATTATTGTTCAATACTGTTAACAAACACACACAAAAATGCAAAACAATATTAAAGTCTGGTGAACACAGAAGTGATTTTTTTCATTTTTCATTTTCAAGAATCAAAAGCCATCATCCTTTTGTCTGACCTGTCTTTTCTTACCTTCTTAAAGATGGAGGTAAACTTTCTTTGCCAAGAATAGACAGACTTATCATCTGTCATCCTGTAAGGAAGATAGGATTTTAAGGATTTTCAGTATATATTTACACAGCCAGGAAAAAAAGCAATTTTTTTGGTGATTTTCCTTGTCTGTGTTGAACAAAATATTAATAGAAGATTAAAATTGAACTATGCAATGTCCAAAAATAATTTGGAATTGAGATCCACAAGGAGAAATACGGTATGCTGCTTTTCCAGCTCCCCCTGCAGACTAGATTGTAAGAAAAGTTTTCAGACAATCTGTGCTCATCCGTGCTGCCTTATATGAATTTCTACACTATTGTGATTTTTAACCAGCTCTCGGTTATTACTGAAGCTTTTTTCTTCCCTTTGATTTAATTAGTGCCAGGTTTAAGGTGGTACATGTCTTACAGGCTTCAGAACTTACTTCTGAGGTACATTTCTGTGTCTGCGACTCCTGAAAATCCTCTCTGAGGGAGCTAATATGAGCAGCCTGGTATGGGTAGAGATTAAATCTTACTTTACAGTTCATTAGATCATATAACTTTTCCTAACATGATTTTATATGATGGTTTAGGTTTTATCTGCAGGTTCACTTTTGTTGTTCTATTTTTCCTTGAGGTGTGCTCTGGCATAATTGTTGTTAGTGAAAGTTTTGCATTTTTTTTCATACAATTTTCAAGCCATGTTTACAGATTAACAGGAGCTAGAATCTTCTAGATTAGGAGGTTAGATAATAGTGGGGATCAGGCTGTAGTAGTTCTATTCACACATTCACTGTCACCCCGCTGAAACCTTGAACTAGTTCTTTTTGTTTCCATGCCCCAGTTTCTCTGTCTTTCCTCTTGGTGACATGATAGTTTCATGTGTGTGTTATTTACATGGTGCATGAAGGGAAAGAAATGATCCAGGAAAAAGTAAGTAATTCTTACAGATTGCGATGCACTGTTGGAACTAAAATGCACTCTCTGTGCCTATTGCCACAAGTAAGTGGAAATAATAGTCTCATTATGTGTCTTCTGATCTAATAAGGATGGAAAAAATATCTTTTGGCATTCTATCAACAAAGAATGTCTTTCATAATTGCAGTATAAGGAGTGGAAGGATTTTAAAAGGAGTATTAGCATGAAAAATGGCCAAGATTTGCAATATGCTGCTGTTCTGAAAAGAGCTACTTTGGTACCTCCTACACGCATAATCGGTTTCCCTGGGATTCAGAAACCTCCCCAAGTACCTTGTCAGATGCCAAAGAGATTTACACTGGCTGTAGTCACTGGCAGACATTTCTTTCATTCTTTCTTCTGATTTCATTACCAGCTGGGTTGTACAACTTAGTGGAGGTGAAGTCATTATCTGATGGATACCTTGAAGAAACAGTTTGGGTTACAAGACACCTGAGTTTCAATACCTGAATTTCAGGTTTCAATACCTGAATTTCTTTGCTTTGTCAAAAGATGTGAAATATCATGTCATCTGCAAGTAGGTCTGGAATTATCCTTAATGCTGACAAGGAAAAAAAAAAGTAGTTATTTAGAAAGTATAAAAACAAATAACACCAAGTCAGGTTTACAGAAGTGAAGGCAGGCCATCTTTCTGTCTGCTTATTTTGAAATTAGATGTAAATGGTTTTCTCACTTACTGTTATTTAGCTGACAAGCTAATTCGTCATTAACCTAAATATGAGAACTTTGACCCCATTCTTAGGAGACCTTTTATTTTCTTTGTAAACTGGAGGAAAGCTTGATCTAGAGAAACATTTGCTTGTTTATCCAGCTCTTTTCTGGTGATTATCTTAGAGCCTTTTCAGATGAAGATCTCTTTTCTCTCCCTCTTCCATCTTACCACCCTCATCCCCTTCCCTTTCCATTGTTTTATTCTTTAAGTTTCAAAATTTAAGGGTGGCTTTATTTTACACTATTGGCTTACACTTTATTCATTTATATCATAAACATGCAATTAATATGTTGGAAGATAAAACACTGTATTCTGGCTGGTCATGCTTAAATACTGTGTTCAGTGTTATTACATATTGAGAATTGCATTTTATTCAAAATACAAAATTTTGATGTCTGTCACATTATAGACAACCAAATAAATAGGATTAATGTTTGGGGGCTTATTTATTTCTCTTGTGTGAATGAAGGACAGAGGTTCCCAGATCCCTTCTGTGGACATAACTCATCTGGAGCACGAGAACCCCAAACTAGTCTGTGAGGGATCCTCTGACAATGTTATCATTGAGCTACGAGAGTACCTAGATGAAATTCTGTGACCTACAGAATTATATGGGAGTCTGGATTAAACAGTTTGTTCCAAATGCTCCAACTTTCTGTTCTCAGAAGAGATATTTTTCTAAGGGTCCTGCAACAAAAACAAAGTAGGGAGAATAAGCTGTAAATAAACTAAACACTTGAGAGAGGGAGAGAAGGAAAGAGAACATGCAACATTCTCACTATTTTTTCTCAACCCTAGCCAAGCTGGGGCTTGGCAGCGTAACACAACCTGCCTCCCTCTTAACTAGTAAAGTCCTTTTGGGCAAGTGGACAATTGTTGTTCTGTGCTTATGCTCTTGGAGAAATAAATATTCTGACCAAGTGCAGGTAGCAATGGTTATGACCTTGGCCAGGTAAAATTACGTTGTCAAACACAATTTTTAATTTAAAGACAAAGGGACACTCTGAAAACCAGGATTTGAGAACATCGGATACCGGGTAGGACTTCAAAAAGCACAGTAGCTAACAGGTATAGTGTTTTCCAGTATGCTACTCTCCCCTCCCAGTGCTAGGTAAGTGGCATTCAAGAGGAATTATCTCCTGCAGTGTTAGCCAACAGCAACCTCTATGTATTTTAAGAACAGACATTTATTTTAGTATGTCTGCTTGCTTGTTTCTCCTCAATCAATATAAAGCAAAAGTACCTGTAAACTCCTGTCACCCGCTTTTAGAGCCCTTAACATATTTTGAGGCCTGTCAGAGTTGCAGCCTTTGAGAGCTCTCCATTGTAGCTGTGAACAGCATAGTTGGACCAGACTGGCTCTGGGTCCTGCTGATGAAATTGGTAGACAGTGCTCCTAAAGCCTGAATTTTATTCAAGTCAAATCCAATAGGTTTTCAGAAGATGAAGGAAAGAAAAAAAGAAAAAAATGCTTAGACAACATAGTGTACTTCAGACATTGCTGCTACCATATCCTGCTATGTTTTCTGGACATTTTTCCAGTTTGTCTGCTTTTATGGTTTTAGACTTCTAAGCACTTGAAGGTTGAAGGTCCTACTGCTACAAAGGCAAATTTTGTGCAATTCATCCTTTAGTTCTAGAAAATGAGAACATACCTTTGAGACTGTGTCTTCTTTAATTCAAAAAATCACATTCAGTATTTAAATTGTCTATAATTATGATTTTTTACAATATATTTCTAAACAAATGTATATAATCAAGCAGTTATAGTGCATAATTATATACAGTCATGTAATTTAATAACTTTATACAACAGTATATATTATATAATCATGCAGTTATAGTGAATGGTTATTACGATTATACTACTGTTGCTCTTGATCCTGGTTCCTTTGTCATCATCTTGAAATACATGGAGTTATAATTTCTTTGTGCCTGATAATCTTAGTCATGTTTCTATATTGTTGACTCATGTATGCACACAGGTCCTGGGAGAATATCCTGTTTCTCTTGTGTACCTCCCATTCTCATTTAATGCTTTCTTAGTCTTCAACGGAAGAAAAGGTTTTTAGAGTCCTCTTTGCAGAGTATTAAAAATGTTGGTGGCAAGTAGGTTGCTAAGGAGATGAACAACTCGTATTTCACCCTTTCCTCAGAATTTGTTAGCTCTCCTGAAAATGTTAGTCAGAATTGCTAGTTAGGGTGTTTCATAATTTGATGCATTTTTACCTTCCTACTCAGTAAATTCACTCTTGCTACTCAGTTTCCATTTTATAAATTAAATGTAAAGACAGCTCATCAGGCTTCGTATCCTACACCCTTTTTATACATAACCATTAAATTTTAAAAGTCCCATCTCCTTTCATACTCCTTCAGTCTTTGCAGGAAATTGGGTAATAGTGAAACATCTTGTGAAAAACAGGAGCTTTGTTTGTCGAGTTATACTTCCGAATTACCACAGAGCTGGATGGGAAATGATGTTCTTCAGCCGTCACCAGCAAAAAAGAAGTCAATAAAAAGCCATATTCAGGGAGATGACAGTCTGGGTGGACTGGGTGTGTACAAGGAAGGAAATGAAGCATGGTTGTCTGTCTTTTTGTTTGGAGGAATCTTCCAAATCTATTTTACCTATGATGTCGCATACATCCTCTGGGGGCCAGGACTACCGTATGCTTATTTAGTTTATTTGGATAGTGCTATGTTGTTGTAACAAGATCTCTGCAAAACTCTGGGCAGTAGCTTAACAGTGATAAGTGACCTATTGTACACCTGATCTTGAAGGTTAACCTGATAGCGTAGGGCACTTCTTCATGTAATCTTAAATACCTGGTATACGGTATACACTCACATATCTCCTTTGAACCAGTGGAACTGAGGTATGTGAAGCAGATAGATAAGAAAGTAATCATGTGCTGTGAGCGTGTATTTAAAGGCCGCAGCTGATAATGACAAAGCCAAGAAGAAAGACTTAAATCAAAATTACCTAAATCATCAATTTAAATCAAAAATATTTCAGTCTGCAAACAACAGCCTTGATTTAAATAATCACTTCTAATTTTATTTTGCATTTGTCCTTGTTTTCCTAAGGAAAGGTTAATCCACATTAACTGGTAACTATTAAAATACATTAATTTGCAAGTAAATATACATTTTACACTCAGTTTGGTTCTTTTTAATAGGATATATTCTAGCAATATCCATTTATTAAAGCAATTATAGGGCACAGCATATATTTGCTCAGATGATTAGTTTTTTAATTTCTTACATGTTTTCGTAGTTTCTTACAGTTTAATGATGGACAATTATATAATCTAATTTCAATTCTATTAAACCAGACATTTATATTTCATGCAGATGTCCATAGCTTGAGCCTAGAGATTTTAGTTAGACTAAAGCATTTAGGTCCTCCAGAGACTATACTGCACAGGAGAAAGATAACAGAGTCTACTACTTCATTTCTACCTAAGGCTATCAGCAGAAAATAAATTATGCATCAAAAGCCTTGATAATTGCATCATATAAATGTTCCACTAATAAGAAATCCCTTTGTGCACTCCACACTGAAGTCTCTGCCAACTTAGCCTAGGTGACAATTGTTTCCCACACCCTGAGCCTGCTTGTTGCTATCATTTCTAGAATGCGAGCAACGTTTATCAGCTAGTCATTGAAGAAATAAGGGGTTTGGTACAAAAATACTGGTGGTTCTGAAAATACTGGGTGGCTACATCCAAAGAGTTAAGGCTTAATATCCAAATGGAAACCAGTAACAAGTGGTGTCCCTCAAGGGTCCATACTGGGACCAATGCTATTTCCTATGTTCATTAATGACACAGCTGGATTGAGTGCACACTCAGCAAGTTTGCTGATGACACCAAGCTGAGTGGTGTGGTTGATGTACTAGAGGGAAGAGATGCCACCCAGGGGGAGCTTGGCATGCTGAAGGAGTGGGCCTGTGCGAACCTCGTGAAGTTCAACAAGGCCAAGTGCAAAGTCCTGGGGGATGATGAATTGAGAGCAACCCTTTGAAGAAGGACTTGGGCATCCTGGTGGATGAAAAACTGTACATTGGCCGGCAATGTGCACTTGCAGCCCAGAAAGCTGATTGTATCTTAGACTGCATCACAAGAAGCATAACCAGCAGGTTGAGGAAGGTTATTTTGCCTCTTTACTCCACTCTTGTGAGACGCCAACTGGAGTACTGCATCCAGCCCTGGGGTCCCCAGCACAAGAAAGATATTGATATGTTTCAGAGGGTGCAGAAGAGGGACGTGAGAATTATCAGAGGACTGAGAGAATTGGGGTTATTTAGCTCCAGGTAGACCTTATTGTGTCCTTTCAATATATAAAGAGGGCTTATAAAAAAGGAGAGAGGCTTTTTACTGTCCTCTGTAGTGAGAGGACAAGGGGCAGTGGTTTTAAACTGAAAGAGGGTAGATTTAGTTTGGACATAAGGGAGAAATATTTTACAATGAGGGTGGTGGGATACTGGAATAGGTTGATCAGAGCAGTTGTGAATGCCCCATCCCTGGAAAGTTTCAAGGCCATGTTGGAATGGGCTTTGAGCAAGCTGACCTAGTGAAATATGTCCTTGTCCATGGCAGGTGGGTTGGACTAGATGATCTTTAAAGGTCCCTTCCAATACAAACCATTCTGTGACTCCATGAAATACCTCAGTATTTTATGTACTGCATATCCTCTCCAGAGCAAGAAGCGTACCCTAACCACTTAGTGTAGCTGGATGAAAACAGGAGACAACAGCCGCTTCACACAGTTTCCCACATGATTTTCGGCAGGATAGCACTGACAAGTGTCTTCTGAGACAGTTTCTAGACTGGGGTCTGCAGGCAAGACAGGCAGTCCTCTGCACAGTTCAGGAATCCCAGAAGGTTTCCATGCCTCGAAACTCACCGTTGTCAAGACAAGCCCACCTTGGCATCTAAACTGCTCTCTGGATCAAGCCAAAGGTTTCCATTCATACTTTCATGTGCTCGTGACCTTTGATGCTTTGGACATCCTGTTCCAACCACTTCACTGGTCCCTTTGAATGATTACTGAAACCCAAGATGAGCAAATTAAGTTTTTTCCAGCTCATTTGCATCACATTTTCTTTAGTTATCAAGGAACACAAATTTAAGTCTATTACTTGATGCCAGGCTAATAGCCAACATTTCCAGTATCAAAAAACCAGGCAGTAAGCATCAGTCAGCTCACTGCAAATTGGCAATTAACATGATGGCTAGATGGGTTCACAAGAGCATAACGTTATTAATTAAACAGCAGCTGGGTTAATCAAGATAGCAAAAGTAATTTGTTGGAATAAATATTTTATTAGTGTGTCCATCAATAAAGCAAAAGAAGAGCTTTTAATTAATTCATTTATAAAAATATTCACACTATGGTGGCTGTAACTCTGTTTAAGGATTTGGAAACAGGTCTCATCTGCAGATGGGTATATTCCCACTTTATCACTTCATGTTAATTGTACTGTAGATATCAGTTACCCAACTATAATTACCAATGTGTTAGTTACAAGCCAAACATTGCTGTCCACATCTGAACAGCAATACCTGACAATAGATGCTAAAGGACTCTTTTTCCTCTGTTGCTTTATTCTTTCAGAAATGTGCATTCTGCCATTTAATTGCAGAAAGATATTCTTAGAATATGGTGGGTTATGATACCTCCCGGTGTGATTGGAGACCTGATCTTTCTTTTTCCCCAAAAAAGACTGTGAAATTGAGAGAGAGTGACTATTTTTTTTTATTTCTCCTGTTATTAATAACTAAACAGATGGGGGGAAATGGTGTATTTTAAACAAGTATATGTCATAAACACAAAAGGTGTCAGGGATTACTATCTGACTGAGGAATATTTATCTACTAATGCTGAGATATATAAAGAAATACTGAGAAGCAGAGAGAGGCTGCTGATTTTGCAAAAAGTTCACAGATTAGACAGCGTGTTTCAAACACTGAAGAAAGTGGGAAAAGATTTACTTTAAGGAGGAGAACTACTGAAAGAGATGTAAGCTGTTAGGACTGTTAAAACAGTCAGTCTTGCCAAGCCTCATACTTTTTTGGAGGGAAAACCTCTGAGAGTATTTTTCCTTGTTGCTTTCTTCTTTGTGCTAGGTGGTTTAATACACATTAGAGTTTAAGCCTCTTTCTGTGCTTTATCCACCTCTCCAACATCTTAGACGTGTGCGACAAATGTGCTGGAAGCCCTTGCAGATAGATGCTTTATATAATATGCATGGATATGGACTATACATGTACATATAAAGAAGGAACTGCATTTATAAAAGTTAAGTTAATTCAATACAGAATATTAAAGAAGAAAAAAGAAAGAAATACACAATTGGAAAATGGTAAATAATTCTAAATATGTGATCTTCCTTCACAAACATTTGATCCACAATCTGTACTACAATTCATTTGTATCAATCATGTTCATTATTTACACATCAGTTTTACTCTTCAAAATATTTAGGTCACATTTAGGGAAAAGAAACAAACCCAAGTGACTTACACAGTAAAATTATTCAATATGAATGGTGAACAAGAAATATTGTAAATTAACAGGTGGTATTCCCTCATGAAAAAAAACTTGTTTACTGGCATTTGTGTGGTATTTAATGTAAAAATTATTTAATCTATATGCAACATTCAGGTGGCACAAACAATATACCTCAAATACAATTGTTTTTTTGATCCCTTGGAAGACTTTTTATCATATTGTGTCAGTTGTCATGCCTGAAAGGTACTCTGAACTGTGAAATTGGGGGAAAAAATGTGTTAAGGAGTGTATAAGCCAGTCATGGTCCTGGAGTTGCAGGGCACCAGAACCACAAGATCTCATTTTCATTAACGGTGGGAGGCTGGACTCCTCTTGCCCACCGGCACAGTCTACGGAAGGCAATGTGGTCTCGCCTTGAGCTGGCCAGCCCTGTCTTGGCTCTAGGTCCCCTCCAGCTGCAGGCACCATGATACCCAGTACAGCAGGGCTTGATAGCCCAGGCACAGCTTGGTCCCAGCCATCTCCAGTGAGCACCTTCTCCAGAGCTGGTTTGCATTTAGCTAGCTGAAAGCGCCAGCACAACGAAGTGGTGTCCACCTGATACAGGCTGTGGCAGTACCACCCCAGCAAATGGGACACAAAAAAAGCCAAGGAAGCTGCCGACAGTGCAGACTACTCAGAGTGAGAGGGAAGTTGAATTAAACTCCCTTTCCCGAAATACCAGTGGGGTGAATGCCCTGGAAAGGAAGCTCCGACAGGACTGTGCGGCAGCATTGAGACAGCTCCCATTCACAAGTAACTCAGCTTTAGTGTACCGTAGCTCAGTTCTCCACGGGGAAGATTAATCCCTTGGAGGAGGATTAAGCTACAGTGAACTAAGGCCACTTTATTTCTGAATGGGAAAGGCCACACAGGGATTTAATGTACTTTATCTTATGTGCATTGATTTCACAGCTTTAGTTAATTCATCTTAACTTCCCTGAATTCCCTTGTGGGGACAAGTTTTTTGTCTGCAGAGAGGCTCTTGGAACTGCTTGTAAAGCTTCTCGTGCAGCTCAAGCAGAAAGAAGGTTGGAATGATTTCTGTGCCTCTGAAGGAGCTTATACCTGTCCAGATACTATTAAATTACCTCTTTCTCAGACGGTTGATCCGTGACACCCTTAGAAGAACTATTTTAATTAGATTTTTTGAATGGACCAGAGAAAAAGGAGTTTTCTTGAAGCTAATCTCTGGGTTATTCTATAAATCTCTCATGAACAGTCTTTCCAAGGCTTTCAGATAGCACGAATTGTTAACAGCTGCACAAACAATATTTTCTCAAGCACGGGCATGTCTGGGTAGTGCAGTTTAATAGGTTTCCTTGCCCAGCAGGATTTTCTTCTTCTTTGGCGGTGGTCATAAGAAAACATTTTTTCTATTTGGAAAGCAAGTAAGAGGAATCTCCTTTCCCTGATCCTAAAGATCTTAATCCCTTCCTCTCCATGGCACAAGTGACACAGATCTGGGTTGAGGAGAATATTTTTGTGGAAGCCGCTGTTAAAATACTGGCATGATTTTGCTGGTGTTGTCCTCTGGGGAAGTAGGTCTGCTGATTTCTTGCATAGTGAATGTAATTTACTGATAGGCCCTTCGGATAAGGTGTTTCCTGATACTGATGAATCATAACCAAGCTTTACTGCTCAGCTACATCATGACATTTCACATATCAAACTGAACATTTGCCAAGCATTTCTTCACTGGGACACTTTATGGAACACAAAAAGACATCTCTTGCAGAATCCATACAAACTTTATTATGACTTAATTCTGTAGAAATCAATAAATATTTTATCTTTTTAATACAAAATTAGGTGCTTAGGGGGCCCACGTTCATGTGGACAAAGTCATGTGAAGAGAGAGGTACTGAACAAACAAAGGAATGTAAGCAACAACTGAACATCAAGGTCCAAATGTTTTCCACCAGTATTACTCAATAGTAGTCTTCATCAATAATGATCTCAATGGGGCTAGGAAAAGATTTTAAAATATAACACAACATGAACAAAAAAGAGAAAGTCTCTTTAACTTAGCTGTTTGTGACCACTTACACTGAAATTTACATCTGAATTCAGGCAATGGAAGCAGACCTTTTCTAAATATGGCTGTGATACCTGTATTTATATAGCATTGTCTAAAAGCTTAATAAGTGTTCAATGTGTTGTGATGACTGTTTTTCCTTCTCTTTCATGCAGCTGATTGGATTTGTGTATGCCTGTTACGTGATCAGTATTTTCATGGAGGAAGAGGACAGCTGTAAGTACTGATACACACCTCTCCATCTCTGGAACCACAGTACCTGGGGTGAGACTTAGTCTTGCATTAACTACCAAGGCGAAGAACAAAGTTTGAAAAAATAGCAGAATCTGGCATTTGTTTACACAACCAGCTTTGGTCAAACACATACTTATTTAGGTACTACCACCCTATTTAGGTGTCAGAATTGTACTTACTCAACTTGTTCATAGGGATCTGTCAACCACTTGCACGAGCCAGTCATACTGCTGAAAAACGTGTGATCTGTGTTGCACATATAGATAAGTTTTTATGTAAATACATTTAAATTTGAATCACAGCTCCTGAAAATATTTAGTCTGTTTTTCCAAATGACAGTTTATCAGCAGTAGAGTTAATGCAGATGACAGGTGAAGCCATTTACAACATACAGTATGAGTCTGATCAATAATTACATATATCTGTTCAACACTTACAAGTAACTAGATCGTGCATCAGAAATGCTGACCACATATTCTTAACCTGCCTTTACCAAGAAAACCCTTATATACATAACCATGTTGTTGAAAAAGTTTGATGAGGAACACTTTTCAAAAAGTATTTATCAAAAGTCATTAAATGAGCATTGGAAAAAACTGAATATGTTGAACATTTTGGCAAGATACTGTGTGAAAAGAGATACTGAGAATTGACTAACAAGCTTGCCATAGCCGCACAACTAGTGACAGGATTGGTAAAAGAAGTAGTGAGACTGGAATGATACTGGATGAGCAAAGAGCAGAAAATACGAAAACCACTGTATTTTTAAAAAGGGAGAATGCGTGATCATGTCAGTTACTTGCTCTCTTATATGAGGAATTAAGTAGTAAAATATCTACGTCTGGGAAAAGAAAAAAAAATGGAACAAATGCCAATACCACTTTATGGCTATAGGATAAATAATACACAACTGAATAGTTATTCATAAACTTTTATTCATAAATCTTAACATAGTTGTTTTGTTTCTTCACAGAATAGCACTAGTGGGTGAAATGAATATAGTAGAAAAATTAATTCGATTTGCAGGAAAGCATTTGATAATATCTGGAAAACCTTATTGAAAACATAATTCAAGTAATTCATGGCAGTAGTGGAAACAGACTTTTTGATTGAAAACTGTATAAAGGACCATAAACAAAATACTTTTCCATTGCTACAAACTGTACCATGTCTGGTTCTCCATCATAATGCGAGACATTAATGTCAAATCTATTTTAACACTGTCATTCAGGTTTCTAATATGAAGGAAATATATCAAAGAGATTCTCAGGTAAAGCTGAGTTGGAAGGAGTCGTAAGCATGTTGTGCACACAGTGTACTGTAAAAAGGTGCAAGGAACCTGGACAAAGACTGGTGCTGTAAAGGAAAAATAGGAACACTTGGAGAAAGCAACATGAAATGTAGTTCCGAGGAGGAGGAAAAGCCCAGACAATGCTCCCTTGGAAAGCTGGGAATTGCCAGTTAGTCAGGAACCAGAGACAGAGGGTAACAGCAGAAGACAGTACAGCAGCAGGATGGCCCTATAATTCGGGGTGTATAAACAGAGTCTTTGGTCAATGAAATCCAGAGGTTTCCATATGGCTGTGGTGAGTCATGACAGTAGCTAGGGCTTCATATGGATATCTGGAAACTTCATTTGAGACAATTACTGACACAATTCCTGGAACAGAGAGGCTTCATTAAATGACTAGGAAGGGTGGCAGACTGGTCAGGAAAACACAAACTGTAGTGCTTTTAAAAGAGTAATGGTGTACATACATGCACAGCCACATGCAAACACAGCTATATCTGTACCTGGGAAGACAGATTCTTCACTTTTTACATAAATATGCTATACTATTGTTGGGTTTGTTTAGTCTTTTACAGTATGCTTCACACAACCATTTAAAATACAGAATGCATGTATGAAAGAAGGGCAAAACTCCCACCAAAGAACACAGCATGCCCTTGGAAAATGCAGTCACCTGCAAAAGAGTGTATGCAGTTTATATTCATGGCCTCATAAGAGGGTTATTGCCAAATTAATGGCCTTGTTCACTTAGGAAATGTGTCTGCTTCAGAAGACTTGGGGCAGGGTCTGTCTTTGACAGCCAAAGCCCGATCTGCTTTGCTCTGACGGCGAGCCCACCTTACTGTCCTTTGAGAGCTTCATGCCATATGATAGCAATGGAAATTTAGGTCACTGACAATGGAGAACAGTTAACATATTTACTAAGCAATAAAACACAACAAGTGCTAAGGTGATCCAGTATGTAAAACAAACCCAGTGCTCATTTTCCATACAGGAATTGGGCATTTGCCTTTAATTTCTACTTGTCTTCCAGAACTGCCAATGGCAATTTGGTGTTTTCTTACGTTACGGGGAAAATCATCTTACTCATCTTGGAAAGTGTGGTGTAATTTAGTTCTGTGTCCTTTGTTAGGAACAGGCAAATTTCCCATCCTTACTTGTGCCTTTATATATAATTTTCTAGAATGTTGTGTGAATAAATTTTTTAGTTAGCGGAAGATGACTTCAGGCAGAGGGTGAGAGAGGGGTGCTGGAAGTGGAGCGAAGAAACAGAATAGATGCAGCTAGGAGACTTTACAACCAGTGGAGGTAAATAATTTCTAGTTTGTTACTTCTTTATGTTTCCTTTTATGATGCTGAATCCGATCAAAGACAACTAAATAGTATCTCACTTTGTGCTAATTTGTGTCTTAATGCCCATTTGTCTTTTAGAGGCCTCTATGCTTCTAGATATATTGAAGACAAATGTTAAATCATTTATAGCAACCCCACAGATATGTTTTAAATGAAGAAATGTCTGCGTAAGGTACAGTGGAAAAACAGTTTGGTTATGTAATTATCTGAGAAGAACAGGACTTATTCTGGAAAAATTCACAATGTTAACTTGCAGCATAATGAACAAGAATTTACTTAAGAGAGAAGTACAGTGGTGCTTCACAACAGTCAGGTTAAAAGTAGACAGTGATTTCATTAGGATAGAAGTCCAAGAAACTGAAATGAAAGGGCAATTTTATGCATTTTAATATGATGCAGTGGATTCTTCTCTTAGGTAGATGCAGCTATTCTATCATATTTTTTGCAGTAGTTCGCACAGAATAAATCCTCAGCCATCAGAGAGTCAAAGCCTCCCTAATTAAATATACTCTGCAATATTCAGTGCATCAAGTTAACCCCAGTTCTTGGTCTGAAACTCGTCAGGCTGACTTAAAAATTAATAATAGCTGCCTGTTTAGCCTCTGTGCAGTGCTTAAATGGATTTTGAGCCTGACATTTCAGCTGATGGACACTTTTCTGAACAGTAATAATGCTTGAGGAAACATTTATTTCCAGCTATTGCTCACCTTACCTACGTTTCAGACTGTAGTTAACTTTTACTTAGAAGGAAGATGATAGCAGGTCAAAAGGAATGAAAAAGACATGTAAAAGGCACACTGCTGTAGTGGGGTTAATACCTTCCATCATTCATCCTAATGAAAAAGTCTATTTATATCTCTTCCCTTCATTTTTTCATTTCTTTCTTTGTAGAACTATCAATCTATATAAGTCCTTTTGAAGGAAGAGAATATGTGAAATCCGTAATCATAAAAGCCTGTCACTATCCTGTTTGTGAATCATTTTCTCCTAAAAATGAACTCAGAAGCTTGTTACTACCTTGTCAGAGGTAGTGAATGGTTTTAATAACACTGAATCTGGACACTAGGCAAAATGCATTGTTAAAATCATTATTAAATTTCTAAATAGTTTCTGGACTTTCTTTGAGAAACAGTTGATAGCAGTATTGTTGCTAAATACTAGTTCATAAATATAACATTGACACATATCAGAAGGAATAGTGCTGTACTGTATGTGAATTTGTAGAGTGGAAGCTGAGTTGCATACAAATTGCATAAAGAAAAAAAAAAACAAAAGAAATCAGAGTGGAAGGTTTGCCAGAAACATGCAATTGTGATTCAGCAAAATGTCAAACCAAGGAAGATCAAGCCTCTTTTCTGCATGTCCAAAAACATAGGAAAGGGCTTCCACTGACCATGGAGGAAAGATTTATCCCCTAAATGAAACCACAGGAACAAAATTAGTAAACAAAAAAGATGATAACTTTTTGGTCTCTTCCCTGCACCCAGTATAGAGAGCTCAGCTGTACTTTCAGAACAGAGAGGGAGATGAATCTGTTCTAAGAAAGGAAGAGTTTCCCCATACTGCGGTATCAATAGGAACCTCCATATGCCATCATTAGACAAATATTAAAGTAAAGCAAGATACATTATTACCACTGTTGAAAAACTACTGCATTGCCTTATCTGACATATGGCATTGCATTTATACACACCATTGAGCATCTGTTGGCTGGAATCAAACAAGAGAGAAAGAATTCTTTCTTCACACATAATTTAATATTTCTAGTTACATGGTAGGTCCAGCAGTGATAAATTTCTTATAAATATGCTATTTTTTTGCAACAGGAATGAAGTACTAGCAATAGCTTAGATTAGCAACAGACCCATATATGTTGGTGCGTGCGATTACCTTTATATATAAATATACACTTTTCCTTAACTAAGCAGTTTGGGGGAACACACTACTAATATCTTTACATCAATTGCAATTTTCCATGTGGCTGAGTCCATTTACCTTCTAGAAAACACATTTTTGATCATAAAATGGTTAGTATAAAAGATGACCAAGAAGGAGGATCCTGCGCTACACTTCTACTGGGCATTACAAGAATCAAACATCCCCAGACAAGGACTATCCCAAATTACCTCACTGAAAATGAGGCCTTAGGAAATTTTCCAAACAGTAGCCAGCAGCACAGACTATCACTGGGCTTTCGCACTTGCTGCTTTTACCTTTAGGCCGTAATGACTCCAGATATTGAAACAAAATGTGTTGTTACTAACCAATGGATGAATATGCTTGACACAGACTCTTAAAATTATAAGAAGTTTTACTGCCTGACACTGGAACAGCACTATAGCTGCCAGGCTGACAGCATTCTCCTGGCTTTAGCATTTCTGTAAAATGGCAGAGACTATCAGTATTTTTGGAAGGCTTTAAAAGCAATCTGCATCTTTCTGTTCATCTGGACAAGCAACGCAAAACCCCCAGAATTTTGATCTACCAGTTTTGGTAATACAACAGAATCGGTTCTTTTCACCAGGCATAGACTACATGTATCACTAGGCACAGAATTGTAATGGCTCCATAACCACAATGTATTCTCTAAGTGTTCATTCAACTGAACAGTTTCCTAAAAATAAACAAGCGTGAACTCCTGCAGAGGTGAAGAGTCTAACATAGCTGTTCTCAAACGCAGTCTGTGACATCTGGAAAGCCAGGGAGACCAGCTAATGCCATAAAACATCTGGCTGATGACCAGTGGTTCCTGCTGCTCCTTGTACTGATGTGCTGCCCACATTTCAGGGAAGCTGGTGCCAGGGAGTGACTGTTAGCAGCTGCTCTCATCACCTTCCAGATGCTCACCATGAACTGAAGGACAGGTTGAAGTGTAACCCGAAATAGCACCAGGAGCATCCAGGAGGTTCCATCAGTTCAGCTGTGGCCCAGGTCAATCCCACCAAACATTTAATGGAGACAAATGTCAAGATCCAGTTTCTGTAGACTTTAGAACTTTGTCCAGCTGGAGCTTGTTGATTAGATGCGGACTCAGCTATTTACTATCCTACTTACACCTGACTCCACTTTCTCCCATACTGGAAATTTAAAGGATAAACCTGTTATTCTAACAATAATGATAGGTCTTACAGTCCTATCAGTGTCCTTCTATTTATCGTTAGCCTTAATGTGTGAATTAGCTGAAAATGGATGCTCACTCCTACACTAAACTAACACAACAAATTCTGAAGTATTTCATGAAGGAAGAAATACAGCAGGGATGTTATATGACTTAAATTACCACTACATACTATTTCAATTTTCCTCTTTTTTTGATTTTTTTAACATTAATTTATCATACACTGCCTGCTTGTTCTCATTCTTATGGAAATATGTGCACAGATATAATGCACATAACCAAGGGTAAAACCTCTCAGGTAGTGTAAAATAAAAGCAGCTAAACAATATAAATGCTAAATACTAGAAGAAATCTTGATATTAGTTAAGTAAGTGGCAAAAAAATTAGTGGAGGCATGATTTTCCCTTCCTTTTTTTTTTCCCCTGCTTAAAAACTGTAGACGAATAATCCATCACAGGAAAACAACTCAAAGAAAATACACATCCCACCCTCTGCTTTTATACTCCTGTAGCAAAGTGTACAAAATAGTCTTCATTTCCCGTTGTAATCTCCATGGACTGTTACAGAGCACCTTGCTCTAGCTGAAAGATTGTCTTTAAATAATAGATAGTGCACAGCATATGAAAAGGGAAGTCTTGGCTGTGGAATGTTTCTAGCAGCATCAGAGTTATATGACTGAAAGTACCACACATTTAATGTGGAATGCAGCATGTAAGGTTTATCCAGATAGTGTGTACACAAAGTGTGAGAAAATGGCATCATCTAAATGACCTGTGTAAACTAATTCCAGTTTTTCATTGATAGAACATAGCTTACCGTAAGGTGTGAATCAAACAACTTGAAGAAATCCCTCTTGAGTTTCTATACCACTTGAGTAAAATATTTTAGTCTATATTCAGTAAAGAACTCATTTCATACTGTAGGGTTGCCTCCAATATCCTCTTCCTGCACTGAGTTTAATTATGACTTTAAACTTGGACTAACTTGCCTGGCAATAGACATGAAGACAATAATCAAGATGCCATTTCCGTGCAAGCCAGCAGCTCACTTATTTTTCATTAAGGAAAAAGGTAAATCACTCAAATTATGGGAGTCCTCCAGTACCTTCCCACAGTTCCTCCCATAAGCACAAGACAGAATTTTTTTCCTGAAATTCAGTAGGAAAGGACCACATCAACCACTTCAGCACAAAGAGCTATTATCATTGGAAATTCCCTGGAATATTTTTAGGTGAGAGCAGTAGTGGTGAACACAGGGTATGGCTTTGAAATGTTCCTGTGTGGGTGAGAAAAACCCGAGCACCCAAAGCCAGCTGCTTGGCACGACAGATGTAACTCAGTACACGACAAATACTCTCCTCTACTTTATGCATTGATGTGATGGTTGATCATTTCAATCAAATTGGAGTTACCTATTCATTCTTTTTTGTACAAGCTTGAGGGAGAGTTTAGGAGTGTAAAATTTAATATTTTTTTAAGATCTCTTTTATATCAATGAATTGTATGAACTTTCAGATACCAAATGGTACAGACTTGTAGTCACTACCTTCCATCAAATTTTGAATTCTGACTCTAGAAATACACACACATATATATAACAGTTTAAATGAGACTTCAGGCACACAAGTGAAACATTTAGAAATATCTGTATGGAAAGCAAAATTTTTTTTTACATATTATTTGCAGAAATTACTAACATATTTTTCTGAACAGAGAGATAATAATACTGTCAGAAGAGTATTATGCCATATATCGGACAATTTTTACCTGTTTGGGTAAATACATACATATATATTTTTATATGCATGTAGATGGATAAGTATATGCATATGGATGGCTATGCATTTGTATATATACATATTTTATTTCAAGCGCAGGTATATATAGACTCTCTTTAGTTTTGAATTAATTTCCAGACTGATAGCTAGAAAGGACAGTTTTTAAAGGCTAGTTCACTACTGCCTCATTTATTTTTCACAAATATAATTCATGTTAAACATTTCTGCCATTAATTCTGAGTATTATATGCCATATCCCATACATATATATACACATACATAAAAGACAATTAATTTCAAGTAGGAATATAATTATAATCATACCATTTTCCCTAAACTGTGGTTCATACCTTCCTTTAATATTCTTTGGTTTACTGCTGTAATAAATAATATTCTTATTAAAATGGAAACATTATTCTGATTAGAGGGGATATATTGTTTATTGAGACTTCCTTGACATTTCTTAGGTCCATACATTGCTTCCCTACTCCCAAATACTCAGCATGCCCTTTTTTTAACTAGCTGATTTGATTCAAGCTTCTACTTAGCTAATTTAATATTGATTTTGTTTTAGTCTCCACCTTCCACCTCCTTGGCCTTTCTGTTTAAATTAAATCTGCTTTTAGACGGATGCTATCCCAGCCCCCAGTTGCCAGCACCTTAGCCTTTTCACTTAAATTGCATCTATTGTTAAATCAATCTTACTCCAGCATCCAGCATCCCTCTCCTGAGCTTTCCACTTGACATCACATACAGGCCTAAGTGGTGCCCATTTCTGTCGCTACCTTTCACCCAACTTCTCCATTAAAATGAAACCTCATACAGATCCATTTTCCACTCGCAGTACCAATCTCCTTCTTCATTTCTAAATGGCAACAGCTTTGTGTCTGCTTTAATTTGTGGAGCTTGAAAAGAAACTTTTCAGACTCTCACTCCTGTAAAAATGCCATCTCCCTCAAATCTTAACTTTCATGCAGATGGGTTATCCTAATTTCTGGGCCTCAGTTTAAGTAACATCATTTCATTGTTATTGTTGCTTGAGTGATAATTTCCCAGTTAGTACATGTCCTGGCTTGAGGTAAAACAAACAAATCTTCCTTTCAGTGATTTTATTTTTCAGCTAAGCCTCTTCTAACTAACTGAACTCTCTGAAATTAACAGCATGTTTTTCAGACCGTGTCAGCTTCTAGCAGAGATAGGACCTGACTCTTTATAATTTATACCAAGGCATGGTACGCAGAGATGCTCTTGCTTATACTTATTGCTATAACACCCAGAGAAACTGTGCCAAGCAGCCAGGGACCAGATTAGGCAAGCTAAAGCCCAGATAGAATTAAATCTGACCAGGGACATCAAGGGCAACCACAAAAAAACTTCTCTAAGTATGTCAGTGATAAAAGGAAGATGTGGGCCCTTTCTGGGAGGAAACAGGACAACTGGTCACCCAGGATATAGAGAACGCTGAGGTACGCGATGACTTTTTTCCTTAGTCTTCACTGGCAAGGGCTCTAACCACACCACCCAAGTTGCAGAAGGGAAAGGCAGGGGCGGTAAGAATGAAGAACAGCGCACTATAGGTGAAGATCAGGTACCAGACCATCTAAGGAACCCAAAGGTACACAAGTCCATGGGACCTGATGAAATCCATCTGTGGGTCCTGAGGGAACTGGCAGATTAAGTTGTTAAACCACTTTCCATTATATTTGAAATATTGTGGCAGTCTGGTGAAGTTCACACTAACTGGAAAAGGGGAAACATAATGCCCATTTTCAAAAAGGGAATAAAGGAAGACCCGGGGAGCTACAGGACAGTCAGTCTCATATACGTGCCTGGCAAGTTCATGGCGTAGATCCTCCTGGAAACTCTGCTAAGGCACATGGAAAATAAGGAGGCGATTGATGACAGCCAGCATGGCTTCACCAAGGGCAAGTCATGCCTGACAAATTTGATGACCTTCTGTGACAGGATTACAGTGCTGGCGGATGAGGGGAGAGCAACTGACGTCATCTGCCTGGACTTATGCTGGATGAGAAGCTCAACATTAGCCAGCAATGTGCATCTGCAGCCCAGAAGGCCAACCATATCCTGGGCTGCATCCAAAGCAGCGTGTCCAGCAGGTTGAGGGAGGTGATTCTGCCCCTCTACTCTGCTCTGGTGAGACCCCACCTGGGGTACTGCATCCAACTCTGGAGCCCCCAACATAAGAAGGACATGGACCTGTTGGAGCGGGTCCCGAGGAGGGCCATGAAGATGATCAGAGGGCTAGAGATCTCTGCTATAAGGACAGGCTGAGAGAATTGGGGTTGTTCAGCCTGGAGAAGAGAAAGCTACAGGGAGACCTTATAGCAGCCTTCCGGTATCTGAAAAGGGCCTGCAAGAAAGCTGGAGAGAGACTTTAGAATTGTAGAATCACCTAGGTTGGAAGAGACCTTTAAGATCGTTGAGTCCAATTGTAAAGCTCTTGCTGCCGAAAACATCACTAATCCGTGTCCCTCAGCACCACACCTACCTGTCTTTTAAATACCTCCAGGGATGGCAATTCCACCACTTCCCTGGGCAGCCTGTTCCAATGTTTGATAACCCTTTTGGTGAAGAAGTTTTTTCTAATATCTAGCCCAAACCTTTTCTAATATCTAACCTAAATCCCCTGGTGCAACTTGAGGCCATTTTCTGTTGTCCTATAACTTGTTACTTGGGAGAAGAGACTGACCCCCACCCCAATACAATCTCCTTTCAAGTAGTTGTAGAGAGTGGTAAGGTTTCCCCTCAGCCTCCTTTTCTCCAGACTAAAAAAACCCAGTTCTCTCAGATGGTCCTCATGAGACTTGTTCCCTAGACCCCTCACCAGCTTTGTTGCCCTTCTCTGGACATACTCCAGTACCTAAATGTCTTTCTTGTAGTGAGGGGTCCAAAACTGAACACAGTATTCGAGGTGGAGTCTTACCAGTGCTGAGTACAGGGGTAGATTACTTCCCTAGTTCTGCTTGCTGCACTATTCCTGATACAGGCCAAGATGCTGTTGGCCTTCTTCACCACTGGGGCACACTGCTGGCTCATCTTCAGCCGGCTGTTGACCAAAACCCCCAGGTCCTTTTCCACTGGGCAGCTTTCCAGCCACTCTTCCCCAAGCCTGTAGCACTGCATGGAGTTGTTGTGACCCAAGTGCAGGACCTGGTATTTGGCCTTCTTTTCATAGGGCAGGTAATGATAGGATGAGGGGTAATGGCTTCAAACTGGAAGAGGGTAGATTTAGAATAGACATCAGGAAGAAATTTTTCACTATGAGGGTGGTGAGACACTGGAACAGATTGCCCAGAGACGTTGTGGATGCCTCATCCCTGAATGTGTTCAAGACCAGGCTGGACAGGACTTTGACCAACCTGTTCTAGTGGAAGGTGTCCCTGCCAATGGCAGGGGGTTGGAACTAAGTGATCTTTAAGATCACTTCTGACCTGAACTATTCTATGATTCTATGACACACTCAACATATCTGTGGATTAATTAGATGGCCAGAGTTCTCAGTGCCTTTTCCTTTATTCCTTTATGCCCATGTCTGGTCTGAGACTGACAGTGAGGTTTCATTTTAGAAGAAAAAAATCTCCCTTTTTCCTTACAGGCAATAGCCTCAAAAATGAAGACCAGTTAAGCTGAGAGACTGCCACTGAATTTTCCTGAAGCTGAGGTTTATTCACTACTACCTTCTAACAATATTAAACTTTGAAATATAGCTCTAAAAATGCCAAAGCTCATTTCTTGTTTTTAGGGAGTATCCATGATAAAAATCATATAATATGGGTCCCATTGTATGTAATGGACCCCAGTGTATCTAATCATATATTATAGCCTTAGAAACTACACAAACAACTACTTTGCAAAGCAATTATTGTATAAATTTAAAAAGAGATGGCTAACCAACACAAGTCAGTGAAGTACATTGAACCAAGCTATAAATTTTAGGTTACAGTCACGTAATTTTGGAAGATCATTTTATTTGGTAATATGTACTTTCTCAAAATGTGGCAAAAAATCAAAGAACTCAAATAAGAATTAACTATCCATTATCCATCTTTGAAAATCTCAGCTCTAAATCTCATAAATCTAAAGGCAACCAGCATGTTCCACCAAGAAACATTCTCAATTTTGTTTGGAAAAAGAAGGGGTAACAATGTTGATTATTGGTAAAATCAAAGCAAGAGAAAGATAAAGAATCTCAAGGATTTCTGAGGATGACCACAGTCAAAGAACAAGAGAAAGGAGAAGATATTCAAACACTAAAAACAATTTAAGGGGTTTTCATTAAGATCTTTTCTTTATCCTGTTGAATTTTTACTATAACCTATTTTTAGCTCTCTTTAATGTGTCTCTGATGTCATCACGTCTTCAACTCTTCATAAAATAACCTTCCTAAATTCCTCCTATTTGTAAACCTGGACTTTTTTTGTACTTTCCAGATTTTCTAGTTGTACTATTTCAATAGCTCTAATGATTTCAGGGTATAAGACAAACAAGATTTATAGCACGAGGTATTATCTTACTAAATCAGGTGATATAGCTGATATGGTTTTCCAGCTAGGCCAGCTGGTCAAATAAAATATATTACTGCTTCCTCAAAAGCCTATTTTTCAAAAAGTCTACATTATATTTATAGTATTTTGTCTGTGTTTTTGATGCACTTTATTAGCTTTGTATCATAACAATTCTTTCTCTACCAGTGTTCTGTGATCTGAGTCATAGCTGGACTTACTTTAAAATTCATTTGACATTCTTTTGCCTTGAATCATTAAATATACAGTTGGCTTTGTTAGCAGAAATTTAATCGCAGTACATCTGTGTTTTTTCTCAATATTACAGGTTAGGTGCAGCAGAACCAAGTAACGCCATGTAAATCTCACCATTTACATGGCGATTCTTATTTCTTGGCATTGATTTCTACACATTTTCTTTTCCTCAATCATGACAATGTGTTATTTTGGAGGACTGAAATTTGAGAGTTAAAAGGTTTTCATAAAAGTGGATTTTTTTGCTTCATCTTTCTTCAGGGAGAGAATATTTTATTGATGAGGTCAGGATTGCATTATCTTTCTTTATGATTAGCAGATTGATTCACTAGTAGCTTCAAAATGAGTATTAATCCTGTTACAGACTCTATTCCCCTTTTGCACATTCATCTTTCTCCTAATATGAAACAATATCAACTTTCTAACAATAAGAAAAGCATTTTCCTAACCATCATGTTTGCTGACACACGTGATATTTCTTTTGTTCACTCCATCATACATAAGAAGACCACTGGCCATTGTAAGCTCAAGTTTTGTAATGCTCTAAATTCTTATGTCTATTTTCAAAGCTGAGAATGTAGTCATATTATATTTTGGGGGTTGGAGGAGCTTATTTGAGCTGGTGGCAGAGATGGTAATGCCAAAAAAAAGAGATTAGCAAAACAACTTGAAGGTGAAAATAGAGCAGAACAAGAACAATAACAATATGAGGTGCAAAAAGTTTCCTCATTTGCAGTAAAGCACTCGGAGACAAATGAGCACTCATTGCTGCACTTGGATGTGATTAAGTAGTAGGCTCACCAAATACATCCACAATGGCTTTGAAATAGTGGATGACCAGATATTCTGGGGCACACTGGGGGCACCATAAAAGGACTTAATAGTGTATTTACGGGGGCTAGAGAAGGCTGGCATGACACTGATCAACAGAAGGGTTAATTTGCTGGCTTCCCCATCTTGAAAAAATAAAGGCAAGCACAAATAAAAGCTAAGAGCTTGCTTGTTTCTGCTCATCCAGGGAGATAAAAGATTGAAAGGAGAAGACTGAGAACCTAGAGATCACAGAATGAGTTAATCCACTTCTGTTTCTGATCTGTGAACTTGAATTCAGAGGAGGCACAGCGGGACCACAAGCTTACCTACTGGTTAGTCAAAGAGGGAGAATGTGAGGTTATTCTGCTGGAAGGAGAAGAGGAAGGCCCAGAAGCGCTGGAGGCAGCATTGTTTGCTTAGCAGAGGAAAAAAGGTAGCTTAGAGTTTAAAGAGGCTAAAACCCTGGAAGATGTGCAGAAAGGTAGAAAGCCTTGGGATCTGCCTCCTTAAGGATTGAAACAGACCATTGCTAAGTATGGTGTAGCTGTGAGCAGGAGTTGCAGAGGAGGGAATGTATACTATGCCCCACACTAAGGAACAAATGATTCATGGTGTAGCAGGATTTCTACACAGATGTCACTGATGGTCATGGGAGCAAAGGTAGGATGATAAATAAGGAGGGGGATGAGGAAATGGAAATTGCCTCATTTGAAATGGAAAACAACGTTACAAAGTGTTAATGTGTTTTATATCATGAAGTAGAAAATATCACCAGATCAGTGTTCTGGAAAAGCTGATACCTGACCTCTGAGGCTACTGGAAGTACAAGTTTTGACATGTGTATCAAGTTCAAGATATCTGTCTTGGTAAAGATGGTGGTTCTCTATCCGGGCCTCAGCAAAGTCAGCTACTAATACAGGAAGGAAGGGTCAGGGAAAAAGGAGCCTCTCCTGACTGACAGCAAAATACGTTAACGGGCAGAGATGTCAAGCAGATTTTAAAGGAAAGATTTGAAAATAAGGCTATAAAGAAAAGACAAAAAATGCAACATGGGCTAAATGTGAAAGAACTTTAGTCAGTCAGAGCTTTGAAGTAAATGTGCACACTCCCCTTTACAGAAAACTCCCAAAGAAAACCACAACACAGAACTCAGAAAAGTCACAATTAATTGGATTATAAACTAGCACACTTCTTAAATGGAAAGCTCAAAGTCACTAAGTCATACAGAATGGAAATTAGAGGCTTATAACATTTCCTCCCTTGTTGTTTGTGTCCAAGCTGTTGGAGAACCATGTTTCCCATTTGAGTCTCAGCCAAGTTTCTGTTTTCTTGAATTGCAGCAGACTTTGCTTGGCCTCCCCATTTCTTAGCAGTCTATTCTCTCTATCATCCCTAAGACCCACCCGATTTGCTGTTCCCCTCTGTAACCTCATCTTGAGGACCAGGCTGGCAGTTCCTTTCCTCTCTGCCTTGTGTCCTGTGCTGTGCCATGCACACAGACGCCCTCTCCTCAACATCCTTGGCTTACTCCTGTTTATTCTTCTTAAGAAAAGTAAAGATACAAAGACATGAAGCAAATCCCATGTCACAGAGGTTGATGGCAGCAAAGTTCAGTAACAGTCTTCCATCCCTAGGAAGGTGGGAACAAAAATCCAGAATCATTCAATGATAAAAAGCGTCCCTGCAGCCCTATAACTTACTTGTAAAAATAATGTTAATGTTCTTTTGTTTTGAATAGATGAAGTGAACTTTATTCTATGCATAGAAATCCTTTCCTCCAAATGCCACAAGTGTTCTGAAAGGCATGGCTTTATGTCATGTATTTGATCTTGTAAATACTTTGCTCTAGGAACTTTATCTTGAATTATTCATCAGAGTTGAACAGGGTCTACATTATATAAGAGGACATTAATTTCACATATTACAACATCTGTGACTTGTACTTAAGGTTAGAAACAGCAGTTGCGATATTCTTGGATAGGTAATAACCAGACAGATACAGATACTTAAATGTTATCTCAAAAATAAATAACTGGATCATACCGACAAATAACTGAAACAAAAAAGAAGTTGGTATGGATAGGAAGAAAAACAGGCCAGAAATAGAGTCCTGTGGGACTCCACTGATAGGGGAAAAAAAAACCCTGAAGGAATAAAAGAACAAGACCCCCAACTTGTGACTTAACAAAGACTGTAAGTAGCCTAGATCAATTCCAGTCAGTCCTAGTATTTGCACTAAACATTTTTAAAAGAACTCTGTTTTATGGCCTCAAACTCAGCAGAAATATAAAGGCATGCTAATACATAACGTATCTCCCTGAATCAGAATCCCCAAAAAGATCAAAGTTCAAAAAGCAGATTCAGAATTCTGTCTCTTCTGAAGCCAACTTGGACACGTTTATCATGAAGATCATGTGTTGAGAGGTGTGACTGAAGCTGTAGCAGCCTTCTGCACAACAGTCTACTCTTAATTACTTGAGCTGCCATTTTAGTGAATTGAATGAATAAGAGTTGTGAAAACTCAGTGGCGTTGTTTCTCTCTTGGTTTTGTGTAAATGTAATTGATAGATGTCATTTCTGGACATTTAATATCTTCTTAAGCATGGATTATTTTTCCTTTGCTGCTTAATTTGTATGTAGGCAGTATAGTAACTTTAATGGTAAGAAAAAGAGGGAATCCCAGCACATTCTACACTAAAACAGATTAGATCAGAAAGGGTGTCAGGGAGGGGAAAATCTGTAATTAGTGAAAACAAGTGAGCTAAGATTTTTCACATTTCTAATTTTCTTACTGTTAATATTATGTATGAAGCTGTAATTGGAATTCTTTACAATTTACTTTGGTCATAGCCAGAAAGAAGTTTTCCCTTCACGGTATTTGAAATCTTATTCTAGAACTAGCAATAGCACCTTTAAAAAAAAAGACTTAGGAAAACAACCTTTTTTTGTTTGAAGTGTTTTTAAATACAACTTCTGTACGCTTTTTTCCATAAATAAATAAATCATTTAGGTTTTAGTCAGTAGACAAGTATTTTAGTCATCAAGACAATTAAGAAAAAAATGTTAGTATTCTTATTAAAATGTTAGCATTTTCATTAAAATGAGGAACAGAAGAATATTGACTTCTATAGGAAGAAAACATTTCATCAGAAATATTTTGCTCAGACAGCATTGTTGATGAATATCATTAAGTCATAGTCAACTATGCTGAGATGTATGGAATATTTGATGCCCAGACTGATTTGCTTTGCCAAAAACGTACGCCTCTGATAAGTATTTGGAGAGAGTACAATATAACATTTTAAACCAAAATGGAAAACTATTCCTCATCAACTTACACTTCGCATATGGGTTTGCAGATAGCACAACACCATGAGAACTAAACGTTTGCTGAAGTCTAAAGGAAAGAATTCCTACATAGTTGCAGCTTAAATTATACTCTTTTCTGATACAAAATTAGTGATAATAAACTTGTGTTGAGTATTTTTCCACAATAAACTTGTGATAAGTATTTTTCCTGTAGACCTTGTGTGCGATGACTGTACTCTTCTAAGGACTTTTCCCATGTAGTGGCCAGGAGTCCTTAAAGACATGAAAGTGATTGGGAAATACTGTAAGAAAAAAAACATAATCAGGCAGCCTGTCATTTAACTTCAGTAATGGGATGGTGTGGCTGTTAATAGCTTTCAAAGGCATGGCACAGAGAACATTTTGGAAAGGTACTTTCAGATTTGGAATGACTGAGGGGGTCTCAGTTAAGAAGGTCTGAGTGATCTTCACTTTCTAATGTCTTTGATCTTCCTCATACTTCCTTCATCTTACTGGTCAGTCATGTCCTTGGAGAATAAAAAAAATATCTCAATATCCAATATCGATATCTTGGATGTCACAACACTGATAAAATGAGAAGGGAGTTTGATAGCAGAGATCATAGTTACAATATCTGTACCCGTGCCCTTCTAAGGCAACATGGGAGAGGATGCTTCTTTCAGTGCAGTCCTGCAGAGGTGGGGAACTTCCACGTTACAATGTAGGGCAGTTTTTAAAATGGCAATCTATTTCAGTAAGTGTAGACTAAGAAAATCTGGTGCAAGATCTTAATAATTACTGTGTAACCCTGAAATATTCCTCTTCTAGCTTCCAGTAATAAAAGCTTATGTAAAAAGTTGTCTCAGTAATTTTCTACCACTTTAGCTTGTTTTAACCTGATTACCTTCTGCTAGTACTTTATAGAGACAGAGCAGCAATCATAGTGCCACATATGATTACTGATGTCTCTCCTTCTCTCTTTCTTAATTGTCTTGCGCACATTTTCCCTCCTTTAGTCCTCTACGTAAATGAAAATCTATTCCTGGCATCCTGGAAAGGAATGTGTGATTCTTCTGCTACGTGACTCGAGGCTTAGGTGCTCACACAGTATGAAGAGGGAAAAAATGGCTCCAGACAGATAGTTGGGTCAGTCTGGCTGGTTCAGTGAAGGGTGTAAGAACAGTGTGTCTCTTGAGAATGGAAGGCAACTGAAAAAGTAGAGACCCTAGAAAAAAAACATGTTTATCTGGAAAGTTTGTAAAAAATACAACTGAAAACATTGGAAATCCCAAAGTTTGGACTTTATGCATCTAGCACTGACTTATCACCAATCCCCCCTTTTTGCTTCTTCTTTCTTGTTGACTTTGGCCCCTTTACTTACTACCTGCGACCTGTGTGACCTGGTCACACCCTCCCCAGTTAAATACCTTTTCTTAATGAATGTAGTTGCATCAATATATTGCCATTCAAAAAAACCTAAGCACAAGGAAAATAATTCAATGTAAAATAGTATTTGGAACCCCATAGGTTAATAAAATCTTCTGTACATAAAAACACACGTTCAAGCAGCTGCTAGCCTGCCCCTCTCTTGGAAAGGGGACAGCTGGAGGCGTCAGCCATTCATGCAATCAGTTTTGGGGCTTACTCTCATTTATAGAAAGGGGAGGCAAGCAACAATAGGATCTAATGTATTCCAGGCCAAGAGGCTGCAGGATTTACTAAGAATTGTACTATCTGCATATCGCTGCTCTGTTCATACCCTGCACCTCCAGACGCGCTTAGAATTTGCCAACTTTGAAAGGAAAAATTAGTAATATACCAATGGGCTGACAAGCTCTGGCAGCTGTTTGCACAGAGCTTGCCAGCAGGTCAGTAGGATATTCCAGATGAGAGGGTGGGAAAGGAGAAAGGATTTTTTCTGAGCTCTGGTTCTTCTGCGTTAACGCCAAAGGAAATCAAATTTTAACTGGCATATGGGCGAATGCGCTGGATTAATAGTAGCAAGGTAAACCTAAATGTCATCTGTCTAGAAAAGAATAACCCTCAAAATTACTGATGACAGTGGATACACTTGCTTCAGCCAGCAGCATATTGCTCTTTTCTTACTCAGGCAGATTATGACAACTGTTCCTCTGATATGGCCCGTGAGTGAATGAACATCATTTTAATGGACTACCCGTGGTGGACAGCCAGCACAGATTTGCACTTCCAAGCCCAGCAGGTAGTGAACTCTAAAGGAACATTTCACACTGGCCATTAAGCATCCAGCATGACCACAAAACTGAGGTGACACAAGGAGAGAGCAATTCCCTGGGAAT
Organism: Chionis minor; assembly: GCA_013398295.1. Lineage (NCBI taxonomy): Eukaryota > Metazoa > Chordata > Aves > Charadriiformes > Chionidae > Chionis > Chionis minor. The sequence goes on from VZSF01000138.1 coordinate 108,686, forward strand.
ATAGATCATGTTTTGCAGCCAGCTGCAGATAAAATAACTGGCTTCTGCTGTAGCCCGCTATTATCTGTGGGGTGCTAAAAAATCCTCTCCCTAGGATTTTAAGTTTCTCTCTGCATGACTGTAGTTAATGACTGGACTCCGTGGGGTGTTCCTTGTTTAGTGACTGAATATCCCTACTGCTAACAAGTTGCGGTTTGTGGTTTGTGGTTTTTTGGTTTTGTTTTATTTGTGTCTTTTTTTTTTGTTTAATTTAATGCATAGAATTAACTGTAGAACTGTATAGGAAATTATTTTCTTTCACTGAGTTTTCTTCCAGGCATGTGCAACTTTCTGAAGTTAATTATTGTAGTCCTATGAATCTGTGGCTGAAATTATCCATAATCCACGAACCAGGCCAGAAAATCAATTCTTTGATATCATCCTCAAACTAATGTTTTCCCTTTGGGAAACCCATACAGGTGTTTCTGCTGTTCACACGCATCCTAAAAGTTTATTCAATGTAAAGTTTTAAAGTATTTTATCAAAGTTGGATGTCTAAGATGTCTGTTTGAAATGAAACATACATAGTGATATCTTAATACCAAATTAAAATAAAAATTCAAATCTCTCTAATGGCCATTTGAGGTCTTAGTCTTGGGAGTCTACTAGACATAAGTGGTGAAAATATCAGCTAAAATCAGACTGAATTTTTAAAACAAAACTAACTTATATTGCAAAAAAAAAGATGATGAATCTTCATATTAAAGAGCTATCAACCATAAAATGGAGTGGATAATGAGTAACGGCACATTCCATTGTCTTGTGTGATAGAGCAGCTTCTTGCCTTGAGAATTAGTTTCACATGAATTTTAGGTCAAACTTCAATACTACATCTGCAGTTACAAAAGACAAAGCCTCAGTTAAACAGGTTTGAGAAGCTCATCTGAAAACTTGTTGCATGGTGGTATTAAGTATAATTTCTTTGTTAGACAAAGACATGTCTGTGTTGTCAATCATTAATACATATTGACCTCATTTCTTTCTCCAAAAGATTTGTTGGTAGAAGGACTTGTTACTTTGAATTCTCTCAGTGCCCACAGTTCCAGATGATGCCTGTGATTGATAAGACAAATGATGTGTGGTTCTGAAGCGGTGAATTATCTCAAAAACACACTTTCTAAATACTTCTACCACAGGAAAGAGACCTGAGAGTCCTAGTGAACAACAGGATGACCATGAGCCAGCAACGTGCCCTTATGGCCAAGAAAGCCAATGGCATCCTGGGGTGCATCAAGAGGAGTGTAGCGAGAAAGTCGAGGGAGGTCATCCTACTCCTCTACTCTGCCCTGGCGAGACCACAACTAAAGTACTGTGTTCAGTTCTGGGCTCCGCAGTTTAAGAAAGACAGGGAACTGCTGGAGAGGGTGCAGTGAAGGGCCACAAAGATGATTGGGGGCTGGAGCATCTTTCTTATGAGGAAAGGCTGAGGGAGTTGAGTCTTTTTAGTCTAGAGAAGAGAAGACTGAGAGGGGATCTCATAAATGCTTATAATACTTAAAGGGAAGGTGCCAGGAGAAGGGGGCCAGTCTTTTTTCAGTGGTGCCCAGGGATAGGACAAGAGGGAAGGGACACAAACTTGAATATAGTAAGTTCCATCTCAACATGAGGAGGAACTTCTTTGCTTTGAGGGTGGCAGAGCACTGGGAGAGGCTGCCCAGAGAGGGGGTGGAGTCTCTGACTCTGGAGACATTCCAAACCCGCCTGGACGCCATCCTGTGCAACCTGCTGTAGGTGGAGCTGCTCTGGCAGGGGGTTGTACCAGATGATCTCCAGAGGCCCTTTCCAACCCCGGTGATTCTGTGATTCTGTGATCCTATGTCCACAGTGAAAAAACAAACAAACAAACAAAAAAAATAACCCCCTTCACGAGCAGGGAAAACTAAGGTATATCACCACAAAACCAAATTATATCGCTATGGACACAATTTATTCCAAAAAATGAATCAGTAACTATGTCTTACATTAGACATCTAGATATTTGAAAAATTAGCTTTTACAAAAACATATCTGCAAATATGTCTCTTTGTAAGGGTTTGGTCCTGTTACTGCTTAAGTCAATTTTAATGTATAGGTTTTTATTTAGTGACAGCACTTTGAAGGAGAGCTGCAATGTGAGAGAAATACAGTATAAAGAGGAGGTGCAGATAGGCAAGGGCTGGCACTCAGGCTGGGCTAACTCTTCAGCATTATGTCCTGCTCAGACAGGTTTAAGAATAAAGTCTTGCAGTTAAGGTGATGAGTGTGATTGAAGTACATCATGTTCAGTTTTCAGCAAAGCTACCCCCCTTTCCAGGACTCGAAAGGAGAGGCAACTAAAATCAACAGAGGGTATTTCATCAGTCCTTCAATCTCTAAGCCTCATTTCCCTGCCCCCTCATCCTGGATACGCACATTTTCTTTCTCTGTTTACCTAGGGCATACGTTGGGAAGGGGCTGTTTCTTATTAGGTGTTCATGCAGTGAATAGCCCAGTGAGGATCTAAATTCTGCTTAGGACTTTTGATGGATGCTTGCATACAAACAAATGCAGGCAGTTGCTTTCCATGTGACCAAAGAATACTAACGTGCTGTGAATTTGTCAGCTCTGCACAAGTCTGCAAAAAACCCTTCTGAATCAAAAGAAAAATAACCTTCTCCATGAACCTGCTTTTAGATTTCTATGATAGCTTGGACATGTGGTTTCTTGAAGCTGTTTGAAATCTTGCCGAAATTAACAAGATATGAGGCTCAGACTAAAACGTCTTAATTTAAAATTACTATGATCACAGAAGGAACTAGAAACTTCTTAAGGGCAGATATCCCCACATTATTTCTGAGACAGAAAGCTTGAAAGTGGAAGGATTCTGAAAAGGCTTCCTGTCCCCACAAGTTCATCCAGAGAAGGTGCTGCTGTTTAAAATTCAGTTTTCACCTGTTGATTCTCAACTCAGCAGACACACCTTTGGTTTTCCTTGTTGTGTTACATCCCCAAAAGTCGTTTGATTTGTAAAAGTTTAGGTGGAATTAGGTTCATGAGCTAAACCGTGTCCACTGCCTACATTTCTAAAAAGGGAGTTGAAAGTGAATTATGAAATATGTGCTGAGATTGCCCTAAAGAGAAGCAGCTACATACATCACCCCACAGTGGTTTCTGTTTACGTACTCTGCAGAGCCATGAAAGCTCCTTTCACACACACACACCGGCAGGAATGTGCGCATCTGGTTAGCCAACTGGTAGCCAGCCTGTCTTGCCAGGCACAGGGCTAAATGGACCCCAAGGAAGACAGAGCACAGAGCCTTCCATAAGCAGCTTCCACAGCATTTCTACCTACCTGTCTATTTCTAGTATGCAAACCTGTGCATGCGCTTACTATTTTTTTGAGCATAATTTGTCCATATTTCTTTTTCAGTTGACATATTTTCATTTCCATTTGTTCATTTCTGGAACTGTTGTGTTTTCAGTTGATTTCATAGGCGGACTTGACACATACTCCTACCGACAGCCCCCCAAGGAACATGTTGAGTTAAAGCCTGTAAAGCCTGTAGGTAAGGTTCCGGTCCTATGGACCACATTAATCCTTCTAACTGGACTGAAAGCTAACCTTCTCCTGAAATAGTTTTGGCATCAGGTTACTAATAATTTGATTATATTTTAATTAGAACTTAATTAAAAATTAATCCACATAAAACATGTGAGTAAGGGCACTTTGTCATTTATGACATACCCGCTAAAGTAAGGATTAGGAGATATCGCCATGTCTGCCATGTCATGCCTCAGCTTAACGCGAGGAAAGGGTCTCAGTGAAGGATGGAATTGCTTCCCTGCTGATTTTTTAGCAGGAAAAGAGCTGGTTTATGGCTGCTACTGCTGCTGCATAAACCTTAATGAGATTAACCCATTTATGGAAAAGCAGAAACTTTTACATTTGTCTAGCTACTGAGAGAAAAATATTTGCTGAAAAACTGCTCATCAGCTTCAAATCTATCATCTGTTGAGTTTCACTGGAAGTTCATTATTCCTCTGTCATCACTTATTTGCTCCCACCATGAAAATCACATGTTTTCACAGACTCTTTCTACACTGTTACCTAATGAATCATTTTGGATGCATATCTATTCATTTTGGTTGGAATAAATTAAGATATGGGGAGACTTTCTAGTACATATATTTTGGCAGAAGCTCAGATAGCTTCAAATGGATGATATTTCAAAGTACTAGTGGTAAAACGGAAGATACTAATTTGGAAAGTCTTCTTAGATGCTTGTAAGTTGCTGCCCGGATGCTTCCTGTCTTTAAATTTACCTTCGGGCCTTACATGCATCTTAAATGTAACATGAAATCCATGTGCAGCTAATTGACTGAAACTGATTTAATGACTTACTGTATTTTATTCACCAGTTAACAGAATTAAAATGGGTTTGAAGGTTTTTCCCAATGTACATATGCGTACATGTGCTGGGAGTTTTGATTTAAAGTGGACGCTAGCTAATCAAATATTTTGTGTGGGCACTTGACACCTGAACTTTGCTTGTGACTTTATTAATTTTTGCATGTTTTTAAAATATATTTTGTTCATGCTGCAGTTTTCAGTTTGTAGAAATAAACACAGACAAAAATTCACTTGAATTTAGTGAGTGAACATTGTAGGATTATGAAGGCCTAAAAAGGAGAAAGGCCCTATCTCAGTGCGATGTTGTATGTTAGAACTGGAAGAAATAACAGGTTATGACAACAAAATGAAACAATGAACAGTTTGACATGGCATTAAGTACACCCTCTACACCGGAATCTGCATTTTCAGTAATATTTCATTAAATGCTAATTTTGCTGCATTTTCTGTGGGAAATATGACTGCAAAATCGGGGCTTGACCATTCTGAATAAGCTGCTAGAGACTGAAAAAGTGAAATTAGTATCCAGGAGAAAGAAAGCCACAGCTACAACAATTACACCTCTCCATAAAATATTTTAATCTCTAAACCTGCACTGAGGTTAATTTTAAAGTATTAGGTGAATAAATGTTTACTACTTTCCTAGCAAACTTACTTTAACTAAAGGAGAGTAAAAAAAGACATTTTCACAAAAGACTTACATGTATGTTCCTGCAAAATCTGTTCATTTGTTTTGCAGTTGTAAAGTCAGCGAATCTGAGAATTTGATCTTTGAGAGCAGATTTTGGTTAAGTAGCTCAAAGGATTTGGGGGTTGTTGGTGAGCTTGGAAAATAAAAGGCATCTTCCCATTTCCCATGTATGGGTATTCTTGTACAGCTGGAAGGACCCTCTCTGGCCTCTTTATTGCTGCTAGAAATATAAAACTGGAAGAAATATTAAATTGTGTTTTCTTCTTTATTGTTGTTTTTGTTTTATGCACTGAAAGACACAGAGAGGATCTTTACGTAAGCAAGGAGGAAAAATACCATCAGTAATCAAAGTCTGATTTAAAAGCCAAATTGCTGGGAACAATTTGAATGGTCAGTGGATTGTGCCGGAAATTTGCAGATGTTTGACTCTCTGCAGCACATCATCCTTCTTGACTTCTTTTGTTAAGTTAATTGCTATCTGTATCAATTATATATAGCCTGAGAATCCATAGTATCATTAAGAAATATAACTTCTGTTATGCAGGCTGTGAAAAACTCCATTTCTCTTCTCATAGAATTGAACACGACTAATGCTTGTTAAATACATTCAACGCCTTAACAAAGGTTACAGATCTCTTGCCACTCTTAACACTTTGCTCATGGGAAAAATTAGTGTGATGCTTTTTATAAATGAAAGCTTGGCTATATTTCCCTTTTTCTCACAACTTCTATATCCCTTATTTCATTCATAAATTAAGTAAACAGAGCCCATTGAAAATACAAGGTCTTGTGGCCTCAACCAAACTATCTAGAAGACATTCTAGTTTTGGCGAGTTCTCATATGCAATATAATGTCTGCTTAGTGCTGCTATAATTATTAATGATTAGCAAGTCTAAGATTAGTTTTCCTTTTCACCCCTAAGAAGAGGTTAAATTTGAACTTGTTCTCATGGGGAACATTTTTTAATGCAAATATGTATGATCATAGTTCGTCTGTTTGCTTTTCATTCTGTCTGTAACTCCATTAGGCTACAAGACAGGGAGAAGCAGGAATTTTGCCCTGAACACAGTTTTGATTAAGATGTGTGTAAGGCAGGAGACAACAGAGTGAGTGGAAAAAAACCCCATCATTTTCTCACTGGGACTAAAGCGCATGGACTATAAAGAAGATTGTTGTGTTTTCTTCTGTTTCAAGCACAATATCAGGTCACTGAGTAGTAATTAGAATTGCCTCATGTACTGTTACACAGAAAAGAGACTATCATGGGGATTAGAAGAAAAAAAAGTTGCATTTTAGCTTGCAGTAGGGTGGTTGTTATTATTATTGTTATTATTATTAATGGTTTGCAGAAGTTAAACTTTACGTGTGCTTTATTCCTGTTTGGATGAGTATGTTTGATCCTGTGCTACAGTAGCTTTGAGCAACCATGTCTGGACAGACACTGAATCCCTAATTCCAATCAGGGATGTCCATATCATTTCTAGGAACATTGCTAACTTCTGCTCGTGGGACTGATTCAGTGTCTGAGAAACTCAGCCAGTGGAGAGGTCACCCCTCTGTGATGGGTGTGTGGCCCTGTCCTGCTTCTATCTTCTCCTGAGACTCCACCCACTGTAAAATTGCTACGAAAGACCGTCATAGATTTTCCGAGATTACAAGTGAGCATGGTTTACAGGGAGTCATGTGAGAACACATGGATTCAGCAGGCGTGTGGCTGTGGTGAGGACTACAAATAGTGTGAGTCCAGCTCAAACACACGTATTTGTAATCAGGTCATGTCTGAATTTTATCACCTGCTGAAAATACATCTTACACTGTTAGAATATATTATGCTAAAAAGAATCTATTATTACGTGAGCTTCAGACATGTTTGTCTGCTGGTGGGATTTTTTTCCCCAAATGTTTTTTGCCTTTGTGATATGCATGACACAAAGTTACCGCTTTGTACTCAGCCATTTATTCTTGACCTTATATGTGGGTCTTACAGCTGAGGAAATTGGTGACCAGAGGTGTTTTATCTACTTGTTCATTAGTTACTAACCTGCCAGCTGTCGGCGAATTTACATCTCACAAATTAGAAGATAAACAGAATAGGTTTTAATCTGTAAGTAATTCATAAATTCTGCTTTTTAGGTCGAAGTAAGTAATGAACACGGTTTCAAGACTTCTGCTGCTGTAGCTGAAGAAACAGATTTTAGAAGAAAAGACCAACCTTGTGACTCATCTTTCTGGAAGAAACCCACCATCCGTTTCTCACGGCATGTGGATTGTTCTTCCCACAGGCTCAGTGTCATTATCAGCGTCGTTATTTCGTAGATCTTTGTAGATGATCTTGAATTTTTGAATAATTTACTTATATGGACACTTGTAAATTGTAAATTTTTTCTTTTTTAATTTCAATATTTTTACAACATTTAGTGTTAAGGCATGAAAAAAACCCAACTCTGAAAACTAGGAGAAGGATGTGTCTTTCTCAAAAAAGTCAGTATTTTTTGACTGATAGAATCATACCCTGCCTGGTCGAGATTGTGTCAGTAACCAGTAATTTTGACTCCAAAATGTGCAGCGGGAGTCAAACCATAACAGTGTACGAGAGATCATTTCAATGCTGTATTTAGAATTCACAATGTCCACTCCTTGCACTGTTTGAACTGCTGTATGCAGAAGGAATTGATCTATGACTCTTCCTACCCAGATGTTCCAGCACTAACGTACTCATCTAATTCTTGCAATTCATATATGGCTCCTTCTCCTTTCCTAGTCTCTATTGCCCACCACCAGTATCTGTCTCTGATTTGAAGACAAGCAGGACGACATCTCTACGGATGTTGGTCTCTAGGAACCCTGACACCCAGGGCTCTTCAGATGTCTGTGATTTGCACATTTTTAACCTCTTTTCCTCCCTTCTCCCAGGAAGAAGCCAAGCATGAATGTACACTGCAAGGCACCAACTGAAGCCTTAGAAGCCTCTGGGGACTAATTTTGCTCTGAATTTAAAAGTGAACAAGCAAACCTGAAAATGTGTGTAAAAATTTGTAAAGTTATTTGTAAATACTTCTAGACAAAGAACATGTATGTAATTCTGTGGTATTTTGTTTTCTATTCTGTCACCACTAGCATAAAGTGATACACAATGCTATTTTCTCTGGGGAACTGGCAGTCTTTTTAAGAGAACGTTTTGTTTCTTTCTTCTTAATTACTGTATAAAGTGCTGTGCACAGTTATGTTCCCCAGGGAGTTACGTCTCTCCGCAGAGCCTATGTGCCTCAGCATTCAGCAGAAAATTCATCAGGGTTTTGGGGCTGTTTCTGGTTTTGCACTTTCTCATTTTATGGTTTCTTTATTGAGACTGTCAGGAAGGACGTTCCTACTCACCTCTGTATCTCTACCTCTCCACCAGAAGCTGAACAGAGGTCCACTAAGTTCCTTCGTAAATATCCTAAGCAGTCTTCAGCTGGTAATTTCTGGTCCAACAACACTGAGATCCTAAATTTGCAGTCTTCTCTTGAATCATGTATTTTCAGGTCTGAGCGGATAAGAGCTAGAAGAAGGCTTGTCTTTGTTCTCTCCCTTCTAAAGATTATTTGTGTTATTTATCAATACGAACCTTATGGTGATGTTAATAAATACCAAGTAGGTATCATTTTTAGGTGACAAGGCTCTTGCGGTGCATCCAACTGTTTCCCGGCTAGTTAAATCAAAGACCTCACCATCTTTGGAGAAAACACAACCTGAATATAGGTTAATCTCGCTGAAACCAAGTATGAAGTAAGCATTAAGACAAAGTCAACAGAAACAACAACTGAATAAAACCCTTTCTTAGTATTCCTAGGACTGGATATATCTCAAATTGTATGTCTTTATGCGTGAAGTCAGACTGTGCCAGGAAGAGGGATGCTTTGTATGAAGATAATGCCTTCTGTGTGTATTTTTGTGTGCCCTCATACACACCTTTCCCCTGTATTCTAGAATACTGCAAAGTACCAGATTTCTTCCATCTTGAAGAACTCAGCACTAAAAAACCAGAAAGTTTTTCACAAAACTAATTTGAATAGCATCATTTTTGAGGCATCATGAAGAAGATATGGCGTGAACTGCTTTATAGCGGCAATATTTTAACGAGGCGAAAACGTTTTTATCTACTTCTGTAATATTTCACTTCTGCCTAGCATGACAGATTATTTCATTTCTTTACTTGACGCCTTAAACAGTGATGATGTCTACCTAGAGAGTGCCTGCAGCCCTCTGTGTCTGTGACAGCTCCAGAGCTCGGGATAGCTGAGCATTGTTCAGTGTCTGACAGTTTCCAGAAGATGCCTGGTTTCAACTTGCTCAGTTACAGAGAGAGTTCAGGATGTGGTATGATGATCCACAGGATCATCAGGATGTGTTCAGGATTTAGCATGATGATTCCTATGACCAATGCGGTTCCCATTTGGGCTTTACATTTCAGCGTTAATTTCCCTGCATTAATTATTATGGGCTGGCAAATTAAAGGCCTCCAGCTGAACCCAGCACTACCCTCAGGACCTGGCAGGAGGAAAGGGAAGGCGTGCTACTTCCCCCCTGGTTGCACAGATTCACACACTCTGTTCTGGCACAGCTTTGGAAGTGTGTCTTTAATTTGCTGCCGAGACAGACACGTCTGCTGGCCCATGTTTTACAAATTTGCCTGAATGTGTCTAAACCCTGCCTTTCTGTGGGTCCTTCAGGTTTTCAGCTTGCTAATGAAGAATGGTGTACACACCACAAAAATTCTGCAAAAGCAGAACCTGACTTCTCTTCCATCTCAAATATAGATCACATTTTAGCTAGAGAACACAAACCAGTATATCCCAAATACGCTTAAAATCTCGGAATCATTACCAGTACAGCGAGTCTGCCATCTGTCTCACTTAATGAACAGAACGATCCTGATTGAGAGGAATTTGTCTTCATTAGAACAAGCCAAAATGAATGCTGCACTGCTGAAGGGAACTGTCGTTCTTTTCTAAATTGAGATACAAAAAATAGTACCAATCAATCTGTACGTGTTGGGGGAAAAAAATCTTAAGAATAGTAAATGGATTTGAATGGTAATTGCTGTGTTCTCCCATATAGTAGAACATATTGGCTAACGTTTTTGTAGGAAGCCTTGAGCAATAATTCCTTTTTTTTTGCAACACGTACTTCCAGTAAGGTATTAGAAGAGTCCCAGATCAGCCAGCTACATAGGAAATAAGTGTTGGCTTTCTAAATAAACTTGGGTGGTTTTCTTAAGCTTACCTGTAACATGCAATTTCAGGAAATGACTAAGTTTGTACTGCAGAATTTGCTGACAATCCTAAAACCTCAGAGCAGATTATCAGTTGGTATAAACTGTTCTGTTGGCATTAATAAGTCATACCGTAACAACTTAGAAGAGCTGAAGATCTGTCCTTCAAACTCCTTCACTGTTTTCCTTTCTCCAACTTTCTGCTTAATTCAAGTTTTACAGAGAATCAGATTTGCAATGCTACTTTGACAGTGAAAGCAGAGATATGACTGCAGAAATGTGGCATTCACATTCACTAAGGACTAAGCTGGGTACCACTAATTTTGTAAAAGAGCAGCTGATGTCTTCAGGACCTGAAAACAGGAACTATATGGAGAAATTAAAAGATTTTTGCCTGGTAGAGTGCCATAGTTTGATTATATATTACAATTTCTGGTGTTGCTCAAGTCATTACTGGTTGGGCTGATGCCCCTATCTCTTTCCTATCCATAGAGATTTTTGACACAAAACCCAGAAATTAACAATTTTTTTTAAGTTCAAGTATGATTTGAAAAAGGTGTCTGAAATGAAGCAGATCATAGCCTGAATTTGCTGAAGGGTTTTATTTAGTGCGAGGATATGACACTAACTACTATAAATAATTTTCAGTAGTTTTAACAGTTAAAATCATGGGAATTGTGGCTGGTTTTATTTAACACCTGCTTTCTTTCAGTAGTGTAGTAGAGTCTATTAATAAGATGGTATTTACCGTATATTAATAAGGATACTGTAGTTTGAAGCTATGGGAGCTGGTTAGCATGTGACAGGACCAACTTTTCTTGTCTAAAACCCGAGAACACTTAACTGGGCCACTCAAAAGCCTGTAATCCTGCCCCCAAAATGGCAGATTGTAGCCCAAACAGCTGGTGGCTTGTCTCTTTCAAATAACTTGGAGTGCAGGCTTTCTTTGTTCACAGCTGCCGGGCAGGGCTCTGCTCCATGTTTGGATCTGGGCTTTCCCCTTTCCATCCAGCGCTCCACAGCTCAGGGGTTGCAACACCTTTGTGACCTCCAAACACCACATTGGCAGGTGCAGCCTTTTTTTCAATGGCAATTGCCATGTTCTTCTCTGCCTGTTTGTCTTTCACGTGGGGATTATTGGGTTGAAAAAGCCAATCCAGCAACCTATCAAGTTCCTTTAACAGACTTTGACAGTGGCAAACAGAAATTGACGTCTCAAACTAATTGGCTTGCCTCCTTCCAGTATCAGACTCATCTACTTTAATTATAACAAATTACAACCTGGGAGTTCTCTTATACACTGAAGAAGTTTCTTTTCAAGTTGGTAAAATGTTCCTTCCATGCACAACTCCTATATCAGCAGGATATTTTTTGCAAACGAATTCAAGCTCTTACCCACTATGCTGAGCTTTTTGGTAGAAACCAGTTCTTTATTGCCCGACCTAGTGATAAGGTCGTGTCATTGCCTGCCAGAATAGCACTTTTAGAGCAGGGTGGCTGGGTTGGACCCTGAGTTCATGTCAGAGGTTTGATGGGTTACGGCTACAGAAGGTAGAGGATGCCATCATCAAGGCAGCCTTAAAGAAGTGGTCTCTCTCTCCTCTCTGTCCAGGGAGTTGGCTACCCCTGCAACCATAACTGGGGATCAGCCTGAGAGATTCATTAATTTGCGAAGGCTTCCTTAGCGAACTATTATATGCGTTACGGGTAATCAGGGAATTCAAGTCTGTGAAAATGGGCACATAAAGAAGATATTTCATATCAAGATTACTGCTGCAGGGTTTGCCCCTTGGAGCTCTGTCTGCACTGCATGCTGGCGCTGTGCTTGCAGCATGCCAGAGCAATCCTGATCACCTAGGAGCACCGGGAGTACCAGCAGCATTCTGCTTCACTGTAATGGGGCATTACGCTGCTCAGGACCCTAAATAATTATTTAGCAGCTAAGGACACAGATCTAGCCTCTGCTGCTTTCTTTTCGACAACTACATATAACATGCAGTTTTCCCCAGGCTGACAGGCAACAGCTGATAAATGATGGTTTCTTGCCATGCTTTCCCTTTCCTTCACACAAGTCGTAGTTTGAATGTTTCTCTCTGATTTTAAACAAATTAAACATCTGGATTTAGTCCCTGCCTCCACACGCGTACCTGCTGGTCAGTGACACAAGACAGTCCTGGATGTGGCAGCTTTGTGGAATAGCTGCCCTTGCATGGTCTAGAGCCTCTCAAACCCAGCAACAGACTCTGAAGATAGCCTCACTGAACAGCAGCCAGCATAAATAACACCAGGAAGGCAAAAAAGATTCTCCTTGTTTTGCTTATCCCCCGAGGACCCAATATCACTTCTTTAAACTTTCTGTCCCAGTTTCCTACTTATTCCACACTGGCCATACGCAACCACGCTTTCGAAACACTCCTCTGCGCCAAGCAGACTCGTTGAAGCTGAATTGTAAGTTGGCTGAATGAGATTCCAAGAGTAACTAATTTCTCTTTTTCCACAACATTGCGCACCTGCCTAATTAGTAGGGCTTCAAGGAAAGGTTACAGCATTTCCTAACACATAACATATTTGGAATGAGAACTGTTACACATAAGCAAGCAATTCAGCTCCCCACGTTGGCCCATGCTGTTCAGTAAAACCACAACAGGGTGTACTTGCCCTGCTTTATCTGTGTAGCCAGAGCCAGAGTGGCAAGCAGGTAGAGTCCCAAGTGCTGGGGTAAATGCAAGTCAACAACTTGTTTAAACAGCCTTGGTCTGACATCGATAGTCCACACTGTGGTGTGTTGTTTTTCTTAGCAAATAAAGCTGCCTGGCTTATAGGTTGCCGCCAGATCCTCCAGTGTGTGATAACCAGTAACCTTCTATGTCACTCTTACACATACATATTCACAGTCATGTTTTGGTTTCTAAAGGCCTTATAATACAAATAAGTCTGTTTTCCCTGAAGTTTAGAGGAGACTAGTCTGTATCTAGTCTGTATCTAGACTGCTGTAGGGAGTGTCCCTTGGAGTGTTTGGAGACCAGAAAAATATCTGTGGAGACCATTGCCTGCCCATGGGAGCACGCTCAGGACCTGTCCTGGTGCCAGCACTGTCTGACAGCTCTGGAGGAAACCCAAAGGAGCCCAGAGCTCCGAGAGGAGCAAGAGGGTCTGGCTGCCACAGCCAACTCTCGCCCCTGGGCTCTACGACTTGCAGCAGCCTGGTGGGAAACAGCCCTGGGAGACCTCAGCGGGGACTTCCCCTGCTTTGCTCAGGATCTTCATTTAACTGCATTTAAACCCAGACCTGGGGCTGTGGTGCTTGCCCGAGCTGTGCTGTGGCCATGCCCATGCCTGGCCAGGGACCTCCCTGACCCCAACTTGCTGACGCCGCTTCTCAGCTCCACCTCGGACCTGTCTCATCACCACCACCTTTGCTGGTGATCTCCCGATGGTGGCCACTCTTCTCACTGGGGACAGGGTGACCCTGTACGGCAGGGTCCTACCAGCCTGGCCATCACCTGCAGCTCCTGGCTTGTCTCCCCTGGCCAAGCATCTCCTTCCTGCTGCCCTTGACAAAGGCTTGTGTAACGCCTATGTCCCAGCTCCATCTCTTCCATCCTTCCACTCCTCTCTGGGCTGGGAAGGGGAGGATTGGGATTTTAACAGTATAAAGTATCTGCCACTGACAGCTTAAAATGATTTCCCTTTTGTATCCCTTTATCGCAAGGTGCTCTGGTGATCAAAATGACACAACTGTAATACAGACTGTGTTTACCAGGTGAGCAAGGCCCATGGCATATAGTCCTGATTTATAGCTTGCCAGGGACTTTTCCAAATCCATGAGAAGTCTTTTTGTGCCGGGTTTTATTTAGGATTACAGAATCTGGACTTTTTTCTTCAAGTAAGCGAGTACAAAAAGCTGTGTCAAAAAATGACTTTCTGATATGCTTTTGATGATGAAATATTAAATTCATGCACTCTGATAAAGTTGTTCTTACCCAAATTAAGGCTCCACTTTGTTAAGTTAATCTGTGTGTTTGGGGAAGTATTAAACTCAGGTATGTAGTCAACAGATGTGTAATACAGATCTGATTTAAAAGAGATTCCTATTAATCTGCCTAGTTAGTAACAAATAAGACTTGTGGCTGTTTTTAACTCATCAAATCCATTTCACATCACAATAATCTGAAAGGAAATCAAACTTGGAGAGGCTAGCCCTGTGAAGGAAGAGAGATTTGGGAAAAGAAATAAATCAGGTTTACAAAGGGCAGAACACTAAAAGAAAAATTAGACTGTGGAAAACAATTTTTTTATTAAAAAAATGGAAAATATTGTGATTTTATTTTTAGCATCATGTAGTAGTGTACTGAAAGTGATCATTTGCTAGAATGAAAAGCACCACAACATACACACTCACACAAATATGTGTCTTTTTCATTCGTTTTGTAATAGTGTGGGGTTTCTAAAACCTGAAGTAGTTTTACAGCCTGTCTTCCACAGTTAAAATATCTCCTAAAACTTGTAATGTACAAAGGAATATTAAAAAGAAGGCTTGACTGCTGTTCTGCTGTGCATGTTACGCCATCTCATGGCTAGTGGTAGAAACACCACCACACTCCTAAGAATGTTCAGATGGCTCACATATGAGTAGAAATAGATTTATCTCACTTAATTTTAGGCTTTTTTATATGAAATATCTAAATTTAGGAGTCCAGTCGCCTGACATCATCAAAGGAGCGAGAGGAAGGGAACTGTGTCTCTCTTGCTCTGGTACAGGGTTTGTGATAATCAGGCTCTTAATTTGGGCATCTTAGTCCAACCCAGAGTCAAGCTGGAGGAGTGTGAAACACGTCTACTTCCAAATCCTGCGGTTTTACTTTCCTGATCTTTCAATGAAGCATAGTCAGCTTCAGAAAGTTCAGAGTATGGTTAACTCCTGAGTATCTGAGGAAATCTATAGTAAGCAAAAACATATTTAAAGGAAAAACATTTATTAATTAGGCACACACATGCCACCTTGAGAACTGAAAATGAGTCATCACAAAGTTAGGTCTTTGGGGCTTTTTTTCTTTGACTTGGTTAACTCACAAACCAGAAAACCCTTCCAGGGTGCATGAAAAATGACTACACGTAGTTTAAAATTCCTCTTCTAAAGGGTACTACAGTCTTTCCATCATGATGAGGATGGAGGAACTTTGCTTGATTTATCTCTCAGCAAGAGACTTGCAGGTTAACTTTGTAAAAGTGGATGTGAAAGTCAGGCACCATTTGCATTTTAAATATTCATTTTCTCTTATTAATGTAGTCGCTTGAAAAAAAGGCTGTGCCTTGTTTTTGATGCAATCTAATTCAGAGATAATAAAATACTTTTCTTTTGTATGTCTAGAAAGGGTATGGATGCGTTCTCTTCTCCTTATCCAGGGAATGCACTTCTTGAAG
This sequence comes from Chionis minor, assembly GCA_013398295.1. NCBI lineage: Eukaryota > Metazoa > Chordata > Aves > Charadriiformes > Chionidae > Chionis > Chionis minor. The sequence continues at coordinate 124,464 of VZSF01000138.1, forward strand.
CAGTAATCTGCAGTACAAAATTACTGATGCATTTAGGCCTTGTCCTCATTTCTATGACTTGCTGGAAAGTTCATATTCCCAAAGGATTACTTTTACCATGCAAAAAAATTAAAATTCCAGCCTCATCAGAAAAAGTACTAGTAATTTCCTGTTCAGAAGCAGTTGATTATTATGGCAAACCAAAATACATTTATTGGTAACAATGCCAGTTTTTAAACTTACAATGCAGAAATATCTAATCACTCTGAAACTTTATTCTGGAGGTTGCTTAAACAAGGAGATCATGTGTGCAGCAAATACAACATTGGAATCAGAGTTTTTGGGGAGAAAAAAAAAAGCTGTAAATTGTGCATTCTTCCCCTACTTCCAGTTTCTGGGGCTAATTCGGCCAGCCATGAATAATGCATTACAGGACTGGCTTCCTACCTTTTGAGATTCATTCTGTTCATCCACTGGATCTATTATGACTCTCAGTCTGCTCTGTGTGACATATAATTTTGCATAACATCAGGCAGTATGTTGGAAGTGAGGGCTCCTTAATAAATAGAGCTTCTGCTTCCAAATTACATACAGATGACTTCCTGGATCTGCCTGGAATATATACTCCAAAAGCTATCTTCTGAAAACACTCACATCCTCTATAATGACATTTAAAATGACTGATGAAAACCTGCTTGGGCCATCGCATTAGCGATGCCCCAATTAGTGTGTGTAGATACGTCTTTGTCCTCCTGGAGAAGAATGAAGACTTGGCTTCCTCAGTAGATGTGCTTACTTATTCTACTTTAATACAGCTGTTTCTCTGAGGTCCAAGCCTTCCTGGAAAACACAGAAGAAAATGCAGCCCTTTTCCCTTTGTGCTGGGAAATTGCAAGGCATTCTGCTAGCTGTGTTTGCTGCAGAAACTTTAAGAAAACAGAAGACACCGCGATTTCTCTGAAGAAGCAACACTGCCTGCTTGTGAAACCTCAACCCAGTGGCCCAAATTGTGTTGTGGATGTGACATGGAGTCCCACTGCAGGACCTGGACTGTAATATTTAATCTCTTGATACTACACTCCCCTGTGAAATGAGATATAGTAATAGCTATGTAGCATTTGCCCACAGAAACAGGATTTTACTCAGATTTGACTTGTTTAGGGAAGCTGCTGACTACGAAGTAGGATACTTGTATGGCAGCTATATCAGTAGTTCCCAGGGCACCTCCTCAGATTCCATTTCCATTGTCTCCAGATGGGAATTATCAGGTAGTTGCAAAAACAAGGACCAAGGCTGTACCTCCTTGAAAAGCAAACCTGTGCTGGTGCCAAACTCCTTCTCCCCTCCCCTCCATCACCCCAAGTCCAGTCTGACAAGGTGGGGGGGCCAGGGTCTGCCCACAGCTGTGGCTGGTAAAGATTAGGAACACAGCAGCTGCTCAGGCTCTGTACCACCTAGTACACTGATGTAGGACAGGCCCTCAAGCATCAGTCTCTGTCCACCATTGCTGTCCCATTGTCCCTAACCCTTTGGCACAGTTTTGGGTATGACCAGCTTAAAGTCCCAGCAAGGCTGGCCCAGACTGGGAGACAGCATGGGCCAGGGACTGTCCGTATGGATGGCTACACCCTGCTTTGGATTTTAACAGCATAGGAATGAGTTGTGCTGGGCCACTTCAGCAAAACTTCAGAGCACAGGCCCTGGCCCACTTTATTTTCCATACTGACGTAACCACAGTGATGGTTTTCCTCGAGTAGTTGAATATGCAGTATGTCACGTATGTCACCCAGAGGCCAGCATGGCAGTGGTACCACCAGCTGCTTTGCAAAGCTTCAATGCCTGGACCACACACTGTCCTCAACACCAGGTCCCATGGCAGAGGCAGGAGACTCACAACATCCCCAGGGCTTTTCCTTCACCCTGGATGGACAGAACAGGGGGAGATCTCTGTACAGGGTGGAGGTTGAATTTTGGCTGCACTTAACCTCTGAGTAGGTGGAAAGCTCACAGGCCATAAGGTCTCTCTTGCCTTCTCCTGAGCACTTTATTTTCTTCACTTTATGGACACAGGCATGGGGGCGATAAAATGAGGTGTGAGGTGAAGCATGAAGAAAGCTCTGAGAGTGGGTACATTTGCAAAGAAAAGGAACAGAGAAAGCAACATCCAAACCATGTTGTGAATCGTGCCATTTAACGGAAAAGCTATAAAAACTCCACCTCTTTTAAGGAAAAACCAAGGTAAGGACAAAAAGGAAAGAATGATATGGCACATGACACAAGTCAGGGAAAATAGTGGAAAAGATGAGAATTTTGAAAGGTGCATCAAAGAATGAAACATAAGGGAATATTCCATATTTGGGGAGAAGAGGTAATTTAGAAAAACATGCCAGTCACAGAGAGATTAACTCCATGGGCTGTGTGAGGAGCAAACACGAGAGAGGAAG